>JACCPG010003743.1:0-38049 GCA_016069955.1 Drepana arcuata
TATTTCTGCCAGGACTTAAAATAAATAATCAACTTATCTATTTTAGTGAAATTTATTATTCGTTTCTAAATATGACATCGTAAACAAAACTTTACTGCTGTTATTAAAGCTAAGGTATATAAGATGATGATTCTTAACATTAAAAAATATTTGTTGGAGCGCTCTATTGCTCTGCACTCGCGTGTACATCTTTTTAATTAAATATTTGTGTTAGAAAAAATGATCCCATAATTAGTGAAATATCTTTGCAAGTTTATGTTTTGTAAGGATTATCAGAAAAAATTGTATATTACATGTCAAAATGTGAGGTATTATTAAGTATTCGTAAATGGTAAATAGTAAACGTTCACGTAACCACTTTTTACAATCGTACGAGTTGGTTTTGAGTTAAATCGTAACAAACAAAAAATATAATCTTTCTTCTTTATAATGTTAGCATAGAGAATATATTGAAACGTATGGTATATAAAATATGCGTCTTTAATCTCATTATCGTGACTTAAATATTTACATTTTTCTGGCGCGATATACCTACCTTACATGTCCAATTAAATATTTTTAATTTTAAGAAGATATTTAGCCTTAACCGAAGTACCTACGTAATGTCTTATCTTTGTCTATATATCATGTTTTTGTTTCAGTTCTAATGACGTAACGTGCGCGTTGAAGAATGACGTCTTTTGCGAATCTAACACAGGCGCTAGCATCGAGCTTGCCCTCGACTTCGACTGCGAGCGCCGGCGCGGGCTCCGGCCACGGCTCCGGCGAGCAGGAGGACCCGCTTGCCATGACGCACATCATCTGCAACCTCCTCGAGAACATGAATAAACCCTCCTCCCTCCAAACAGCCTCCACCTCCGCCTCATCCACTATCCCATATGACATATGGGCCCTCCCCTCGTGCAGCTCCCTCCAGAATCCCCTGGGGCCCATTAGTCGGGACTACACGGTGTCCTCCAACAACAACAACCAGCACCAGTCCAAAGACGACTCGAGTGGCTCCCCGGGCACCTCGTCCTCCGTTTCCATCACTTGTTTCCGCTGCGAGGAGCGCACACCCACTACGCGCTGCCTCGAGTGCAACGATCTCTTCTGCCATGAGTGCTGTCACAAAGTTACCTCTGACTGCCAGCTGAGGGAACACACCCTTCTGCCTATACACCAAATATCACCAATAGGTGCTAGACCCAACTCCGTCAACAATGAGAAGGAGATTATGTACTGTGAGCTGCACGGCGATCCAGTGCGGTACTACTGCGAGGCGTGTATTATCTTCATTTGCCAGGAGTGCACGCTCTGGGTCCACAAGGACCACTGCTACACGCCTATCAAAGGTGCTCTGGACATGTGTCGCATCGGAGTGTTTAGAGCGATAGAGGACACAAAGACCGGCACGAAGGCCATTAAAACAGCTATTGATCGCGCTGTGGCTATGTCAAAAGCCTACGAGAAAGAAACTGCCGAGGCCAACATGAAGATACGCAAAGCCATGCGCTGCTACGCGCAGGCAATAGAAGACCGGGAGAAGTATTTATTAGATAAAGTGGAAAAGATGCGTCAAGCCAAAATGAGCGAACTGACTGATCATATGAACACCCTCAGGGGAATATTGGCTGGCTTGGCGCACACCAATGAAACCTTAGTACGCAGCATGGACTCCGAGGGAATAGAGTTATTTATGGCTAAAGAAAAAGGACGTGCACAAGTAGACTATTTTTCGTGTATGTTTAAAAATATGTACATGACAGAAGAGCGGATCATGTTCATTCCTCCCAATTATGATTTAGTTGACCAGCTGAAGCGCCAGTGTGACGTGCAATCGGCACCAGCTAGCTCGATGCACTCCCTGAGCGCATCGTCCACCCTCCAGTCTCGCCAGTCCTTGTTATCGCTTCAGTCCTTGCAGTCTCAGCCTTCGTTCCCACACATGAACTACAACATGCCTGCTTCTAATAGTTTACGATCACTTCCTGATTATCCTACTTCCCACACAAGATCTACTAGCTATTACGATCACAGTATATCGTCTAGTATAGCTATGGACTCGAATCCTTCGCGTGGCATCGGACAAGCTATACCTGGCTACTGGATGTCGGTAACGGTGAGACCCTCTCGAAGCCCAGTTCCTGGAGTCCCGACTTTCTCCTTTGGCAGGGAGGGGCAAGACGAAGGGCAAGTGTCGCGACCATGGGGCCTGTGTGTCGACAGAGAGGGTAACATTATTGTTGCAGACAGAAGGAACAATAGAATACAGATATTTAGCAGTAGAGGGGAGTTCAAAACTATGTTTGGGTCCAAAGGAACCGGACCTGGGGAGTTCGATCTTCCAGCAGGTATCACAACAGATACATACGGCCGCATAATAGTCATCGACAAGGATAACCACAGAGTACAGATATTCACATCATCCGGTAATTTCATCCTCAAATTCGGATCATTTGGCAAAGAATGTGGTCAATTTCAATATCCATGGGACGTGGCCGTGAACACATTAGGCAACATCGTGGTGACTGACACACGCAACCATCGCATACAGCTGTTCACTAGCGACGGCACCTACATCACCAAGTTTGTCTTCGAGGGCGCCAACCCCGCAAAACTGTTGAAGGGGCCGACTACTCCACGCGGCGTATGCTTCACGACTTCGGGCAACATCATAGTGTCTGACTTCGAGAACCATCGGTTGCTAATGGTGGACCCGACTTTGACTAAAGTGCTACATTGCGTAGGTCGCGAAGGCTCCGGGATAGGGGAGTTGAATCGTCCCTCGGGGATAGTGACGGACGACGACGGACGTATAATAGTGGCGGATTCGAAGAACCACCGCGTGCTGGTGTTCACGTCGGAGCTGCGCATCCTGTGGGCCTCGGACCTGAAGAGCCCGGGCCTGGACGACAAGGACCGGCCCAGCGACGTGGCGCTGACGCCCGAAGGCTACCTCGTAGTGCTATTCGAGACCCTGCCGGACACTGCGCGCGACATCTCCTCGCACGGCAAGCAATACATCAAGGTATATTAGCTTAGTGCTTATTTTAGTTAACAGCCTCCTGGACCTAAGGCCCATACTATTTTATTTTGTTTTGTTTTAAGTTGTGATTTTTTTGACAATGTGCCAATTTTATTATGAACGTTTGGAAAAGTTCAATCGAGCATAGCTTGCGCGGAGAACTACTAGTGGTCGCTCGCGGATCGAGTCGTGTGCACAGGGTTCTCCATAAAGTCTTTAATGAATTTTTCGTTACCAATAGTAATTCGATGTTTCGTTTCTGTATCGACTAGTCTTAAGGACCAAACATTGTTTGCAGTGTATATACGTACTAAAAGCCGAATATATGATACAGTGATAGGGCTATGTGGTACATAGCACACCACGTTCTATAGTCAGCGCATATAGCACCGCATAGTATGTCCGGTCCTACATAGACATAGCCAGTAACATTATAATAATATAAATATCACATTGTGATGTAAAAGATGTTTTTATGTGAGATAAAATAATAACTTGAAAAGTATTTTTCCAAAATGTTACATTTATGCGTTTCTTTAAGTTGGTTAAATGATTAGTTCACACGTTGATACGTATTTTTTATGATAAGTTATTTTGCTAAATGAATGATTTAGGTGCATAATATATTATTTTACGATATGGATATTTATCAACTCAGTGAAGCTGTTATTGGCTAGAGAATAGTTGAATTATTTTCGCTCATTCTCCTTTTGAGTTTGTATTTAGTTTGCGGGATAGTTCGAGGAGATGCGAATGATGAGTAAATGAGCAAAAAATCAATGCAATATATCTTTGAGACTGACTTTAGAAGACTGTCTTGAAGCTGGGGAGATGCAGCGGCCGGCACGCCGCGGGTGAACTGACGCGTTTATTTTATGCGTACTTATTACCAACGTATTTATTACCAAAATTTAGGTATTATAATTATACTCGGCGACCGTCAATAAAAGTTTATGCCGTATTTTTTTTCTTATTTGTTATGAGGAGGCGTGGTATTAATTACGCGAGCATGGAACATATATTTTCTTTTACCTATTAACGTTGTTTAGCTGCCGAGTAGATTGGAATCATTGCGCTTTATATTAAACCTCTCGCTGGGAGTGTTTTATTTGACTGTATTATCTGCGAATTAGTACATTATCATACTATTCCGCTTAGATCATAAAATAAATTAGTGATTTATGATCCGAACAGTATCTATCGTTTGCGGTAGACTTTTCAAGTAGCTAATTAATAGATATTCTTCTACCTAGGTATGTTAGTGGCGAAAATTTTCTTTACTAGGAATAATAAAATTGTGTGTACTATCAACAATTTCTCATTAGTTCAAATATTATTAGATAATTCTTTATTGATGTATGTATGATGAAATTGAGTCTATTTTCAAATGTATAATTAGATAGCGTATATATGATACTACTATGTGTTCAATCGGTATGTGTTCAGTTAATATACTAAATATTTAGGTAATAACTTTAGTTGCATGCATAATTAAGGCGTGGTGCATTGGTTAATAGTTGATTGGTGTGAACGCTTTGTCACTATGAAGTATGGAGCTTCCCTCGTGGTTATAGTCGCTTTCTGTGGACGCTGTTTGACTTAACAAGGGTTACCTGTAAAGCAATTGCTACCAATTATTACCGTCATTGTCCTAAGTCAGATTCTAAAAAGTCTTTATCGCATATTCGACAAATCATTTCGAGTATGCCATCCAAAGTAGTGTATTAAGTTTTGATATTCATATAACAAAAACAAATATAAGAGGTAGCAACGCTAAACTGAGAGATGCGACTTGTTTGGCCGTGTGATTTAAGTAGTCAAAATTACAGGTTTAAACTACGTGTAGAAGTTAGGTGTAGTGTACTTTACTTTGACACACAGCTCTTTCATGTAGAGCCATGTCTGAACGTTGGCACCTACATGTATACAGATGTCATATGCATAGGTGCAGTGGGTGTTACTGAGTTCCCTTTAGAAAGATGGTTAAGATATTGCGAAATATCAGCCAAGTCAGTATTCTAAGATAGGTAATCAATGATAAGAATATACACACGAGTATACTGTTATTCAAAATTATGTATAGTATTCTGATTAGATATATAACTAGACTATATATATACTACAATACTGTATATACTACAGCAAGCCAGTATACATTATATAAGTATAATAACCACGAATCGAAAGCCATTCTTTGCCACATTTGGTGTCAATAATATGAGTTTTTATAGGCCAAGCGCTTAACAATTCAGAGAAGAATATTTTTTGAGCCTGAACACTAACTGAAAAGTTAACTCTAGAACCCATGTGTACGAGTGATTACAAAACTATGATAATTGCTTAACTCTTGAAGGAAAACATCTTGAGTAAACGTCTGAGAAGAAGTTTAGGCGTTCGTATGTATGTAGTCTATTGCACTGGGTCATGTCAATATATTTCTTTTGACATTGGTATATCAGTGTCCCAATAATTGTAACATAGAGGCTATAACACTACTGCAGCGATACAATTTAGGTTGCATTGGTATCTAGTCGAAATATTCCTTGCGCGTTTTCTCCAAAACCTATTGGTAAGTTCTAACAGCGTCCGTTTAGTATGTAGTTATTAATGCTGGCAATAGCATGCCAAATAATAATGGAGGGATAAATTGTGAGTCTCACAGAGAGGGGATCAGGGGGAGCTATTTTGATGAGGTTTTTTACTTTTTCTCTACTTTGAGAAGTTTCATAGTAACAGTAAGTAGCTTCCACTAAATTATCGTGAAAAAACAATAGAATTATATTGATATCTCTGCGCTGTTTAGTCACTATTACTATTTAATGTTTACCCTGTAATGTATCAGTATATCATTAGGTCATTGCTCTGTTATAAAGACTTCTTGGCCATATTTAATCGTGTAAATACAATTGTAACAGAAAATAGTTAAAGCTGATCTGCTCTCTATATGTAATCCCTATTGTTATAACTAGTTAGACTCCAATATAAACGTATGATACATATAATATAGATTATATCGATAATAGATAATATCGAGTGTTTAATTGTATGACGATCATTTATAACGGGCACTACTATGATTCCCATAGACTATAGTAACGCTTTGACAGAACTATATTATACCTATGCCATACCTAACATACATATTCGATGATTTTTTCCGATGTACAATTATTGTCACTTGTCAAAATGTATTTCGCTATAAGAGAGCTGATAAATAATGCCCCGTTAGGTTTAAGTGTGACAATGCTCTAGCTAGCTATTATGTACCTTAATACCTTAAATTAAAGCATAATAGATTGTTATAAGTTAATATACGGCTAGATTAAACATTTTCACCTTTGTACTTAGAATTACAGTAGCTTAAGTAATTTTAAAACCGTACGTGGTATTCTAGTGTAAACACTTACCACTTCAAACAAAAATTTTCTAGTGTGTGAAACAAACCCGTAGGCGTAGTTAAGATACTGATTACTTTAGAATATCGACTGGAATTTGAGTCTGAAATTAATTACTTAAGGTTTGAAAATTATTGTTTGAAGTTAAGCTACAAGTAGCGGACTACTGCGCTAGGCAGAATGTGTGAAGGTCTGGTCACGGCGATGGTAAAAAAAATATAGGCGTCTAATACTGATTTTGATGTTAACGATTTAGAGTCTTTCAAAATATCCCTAAACGTAACCGAAGAAGTAGACTAAGTACATTATAAACACTTTGAACTATTAATCAGTATATCCGCTTAGTATTGTATTGGATGCATCAAGATTCGAGACTCAAGCGCAATGTATCGTAATGTTCTGTTCGACTTGACCAGGCCTGGGAGCGTTTGGTTTATTTGACGAATTTGAGCGATGGAAACGCTGTCGTTTGGCTATTATGCCTGTGTGTGAGATTTGTCTAAGCAATGTAGATGCGATTCAGAACGAATAATGTTTGTGTGCATGTGTAGTGTTTTGTCTCGACGGTGAACCGACCAATTCATTTTATGAAACATTATATCTTGTATTTTGAGTTTCCAGTATGTCTAGAGGAAAAAA
This sequence comes from Drepana arcuata, assembly GCA_016069955.1. Classification (NCBI taxonomy): domain Eukaryota; kingdom Metazoa; phylum Arthropoda; class Insecta; order Lepidoptera; family Drepanidae; genus Drepana; species Drepana arcuata. The sequence continues at coordinate 7,042 of JACCPG010003743.1, forward strand.
AATGTTTACTTTTTGTTCAGTGCCATTATTGAGTATTGCGTTATTTTAAAAATAATGTGTTGCATGAAATGCATTTTTTAAAGTTAATTCATTTTTGAAATATATACCATAATTCCCTTTAACTTACTGTCCTTTGTCGACAACGAATCTCGTAATATTAAATAACTCAGTGCGTCCTTTGTGATTTGATTTTGTTCCATCATAACTTGCAGCGGATTTGCATAGCAAAGTCCTAACATGGCCGTTGTGTTCAGATTGTTGTGTTCTTAGAATGTTATCAGTCGGTCATAATGAGCTAATGTTTAAGGCGGCCCTAAAGTAGATTGTATTGTCCTATGTCTCCAACGATACTAGCCATGGGTATGACAGTTAATTGTAAAATTCTCCAGTTTATACTGGGTAACTTTATACAGCCCTGACTGTGCATTATATTGTATTTATTATCTGTATGTCGTAGCGATATATACCTCGAAGTGAGAGGCATAGACAATGCGAGGAATTGAGTCACAGGGCTGACACTTTGTACTCCAAGCTGAAAGCTGTATATTCATAACTTAATAGAACACCATTTAATATGTACATATAATTTGATTTTATGTTTTATTTGGATTAATTTGTTATATTCTGTGATGATTGGATTGTCAAGTGTGTTTGCGTTTGCCAAGACTGGAATGAATTCGCTTGCCGACTTGTTGTACTTGCGATCTGTGTATGATGGTGGGCTGTGAGCCGTGTTTCCCACTCCTAAGTAATCACCACGTCAAAGAGTTTGATTGTGAAAAAACGATGCGTACTTTGTGAGACAGCTGCTAGGTGCTAGCAGTATAATTGTAGTTTTGTGATAGAAGCAATAAAATTGACAACTAAATTATATTCGAAGCGTGATGACAATTTTTGTACAAGTTTATAACGTTTGGAAGTATTCAGCGAACACGTCGATTATAAATTAGCTTTGGTAATGATTGTAATAGATTGAACACCTAACACCAATGTAACGTTTGAGTACAGTGTACAAGAGCGCGAGCGCATGCGACACGCGACACGAAACTGCATAATAACGATACAAGAAGATTGTAGCTAATGTATTGAGCCATTTTCGTGCTATTTTTGTAACGTTAAACTAGACGCTTGTGTTGTGTTAGTCTTAGTGTAATTTATATCGGTTCGTCTCCTCTTTGCGAGTAATATATATGAGTGGCGCGGAGGCAGCACCTCGTACGCGAAGGGGAGTCAAACGTGGGTCGTCAATATCATGTGTAGTCGAGATAAGTAGTATTTTTGTACACGCGCCGGCGCGGCGCGGCGCTTGCAGTGGCGCGCCGCCCGCGGCCCGGCAGCTCGTGTCCAAAGTTAGATTAACCGTATCTACCTCATTATGAAATAAAACTCTAATAGTAAGACTGATATAATTATGTAATGGTGGTAAGATCACCGCTCTAGAAGCCTGTTGTCTACTAGTAATGATAATCCACGTATCTAGACTATTGTACAGTATGTAAGCGTCCAAGCCTACCGCGAATTGTTCTAAACTCCACGTATCTAATCCCTATAATATCGTAGTGCACCGCTCCAACATGGTATCGTCAATCGTATAACACATGTGGACAACAGTGTTTGCTTTTATATTTTATTATATCTTGCGTTACTCTTCTGTAATAAAATATTTAATGAAGACTGAAATTTTTTATAAAATGTTCCTATATTTTAATTTAGAATAATTTACTGCCTACCATATTTTCATTTACATTATTTTACCTTTTCGGTAAATTATTACTTTGATTCTTATAACCTATCAATTTGTGTATGACGCTATATAATGTCAAATTTTTGAAATTTTTAATGGAATTTTGTATGAAAATTAATCAAGTGATTGATAGATAATGGTCTTTTATTTAGTATCGTTTTTATTATCCTCTTCAACTAAATCCTTTTATTGTCAACTTATTATTTATTTAAATCTTCATTAAGTTCATGATGACGAGCTTGATCTTAGTCATAGCCGTCGTGTTAGATGAAAATCAATGTGCCAGATTTGACATCTATCAAACTTGACAGTTCACATTATCAATACAATTTTAGCCAAAATAATGGGGCATCAGATAAGCAATCTGCTCTCTGGTTTGGGAAGATTCTTTGAATACCCCGTGAAGAGGAAACCTATCTGCTTCTACAGACAGGAAGATTTCACTGCGACCGGTGTGTTAGTGGCCTAATACAACAGAACCACATTTCAATAAGTCGAATCATAAAGGGATCTTAATATTACACACCAAAAATACGTAATATTAGGTATTAATATGAACTCTCGGGATTCGAACCACAATATGAGAGATAATTAGAAATTACACTCAATATTCATAAGTCATGCGATCAGTGTTCTTATCATGCTTCATGCTGTTTAATTATTTGAGAGAGTGAAAGGGCTTATATAATGTCTACAAATTGTTTTTCTTACTCTCTTCTTTCGTAACCAGAAGTGGTCGGCGGATTTACGCGCTATAATTTTTACTTCAAACAATCGACCGATATAAGTTTTTTTTTATTATATATTTTGGAATTTTAAAAAATATCGGGTTTAGAAGAAATATGTATGGCCTATTCCTAGGTATAAGCCATCACGATTTCAACTTTCAACCAAATCGGTTCAGCCGTTTTGCCGTGAAAGAACCACAAACATCCAAACTTACAAACTTTCACATTTATAATATTAGTAAGATAAGATACGACTAAATAATAAAAATAATTGTTGCATAAAAACCAGGGGAACCCAACAAGGTCGTGTCCAACTCACAGAAGGTATCTATGACGGACTACGACAAACTGGTCGATTTGTTCTACAAGAGGCTGGCGGAGCAGCGGCAATACAACCAAGTATGTTCCTCAGATTATTAGCGTACCCCTTCGGGGACTAATGAGGGAAGGCGTGAAGATCTATTACCATAACTTTATTGACAGGTGTGTATAAAGGAAGATGAATGTGGATGAACCGAAGGGGGACTGTTAGATCTAGATAGAACTGGCGCTACTCTATCTCCCTACCTCGAGAGGGACTCGGCGTGATGTTATTTATGTATGTTCTTACAAGGCAATGATGTATAGGAGATGAAAGAGAAGGATCGCCGCTGGAGTTTGCAGAAGGTGGTTCGTCGCTTCCCGGGCTGGAATGAAGTCACTATCGCTAACCTGCACAGCCTCTTCCTACTCTTTGACAACCAGTCCAACGGGATGCTCGGCATGGATGACTTGTTAGTTGACAGTCCTACTAATCTTCTTTAATATATATAAATTACGCGTCACGTTGTTTGTCCGCGATGGACTCCTAAACTACTTAACCGACTTTTTACCCGGGCGAAGCTGGGCGGGACAGCTAGTATCATATAGATAGTGCCATCCGCGAAAACGCGCCCCACCAATTTCTAGTCGAAGGGGTCGCGGGATGCGAGGAGTATTACTTGACAATTAATTTTAGTGTGCGTGTGCACTCATAGGTAATCAGTGAGTACCTACCGTAAATCCTCAAAAAGATGTGGAATAGTGGGGCACGTCTTCGTGGATGGCGCTAACAATAGTTAGTGCCATTTGTGAATACGTTCCTTCATCTTCCACGCAAAAACTATTGAACGGAATTAAATAAAAAAATCTGCTGGATTAACAATTACGACGTGTTTTATTTATACAAATTAGTAGTTATTTAATACTTCACCGGTGATGGCCTAGTTCATATAATAAGTCATCGTCATAAATCATATAAGTTCAAACCCATATCTGATCCAAAAAAAAATTTTATACTACTATTAATCGTGCGGTCCGCCTGATAGTAATCGGGTACCACCGCCTGTGGACGCTTGCAACACCAAGGGTAACGATCGTATGTTGCCGATTTCAGGAATTTAACAAAAAAAAACTGTTGTCTCAGCCTTACAGTGAAGTAAAACAGAAGGAAACGTTGAAAATGCCTAAGAATAAATTACATGATTTACATATCATCTACGCTAAGAATAGGCACCTATAGGTATAGTTTATACTTCAGCAGTGATGGGCGCCTTTATAAAGATCTGGTCCAATAAGGTCTTCTGAACTAAAAGTTGGTTTAAATCATTTCCTACAACACAGATGTAACACGTCTGAGAAGATATTCAAAGCCGTAGTTTACACCTTCATTAAAATCGTGTCTGAGATGTGGCGAAAAACTGTCGATCTCTCACAACTCCTGAATTAACTATATCTAAGACCTTTAGAAATGTGTGAATTATTAAATTAAGTACTTAACCAACTGAAATCATGCTTGTATGTACATTGTCCTTTGGAACAGCGCTGCGGTTCTGGAGAGCTTGGGTGATGAGAACACGATGGAGGTACGGAAGACGAAGTTCAACGAAGCTGACAGTGATAAGGACGGTTGGATCACTTATGATGAATTCTTGTCGGTAGGTATTCGTTACCTAGTCACGCACTTAGAAAGTACATACCCAAGTTTTTAACGCATTGTATGTTTTATGCCGCTTTAAGCTTTCTGGCTATTGTGGTAAGTTTAAATATAACTGAATAAATAAATTGGCAAACATACGTCCAACCCGCGTGACTGTAAGCTTGCAAACCCACGTTGCCAATTTTGTAGGAATCTTTTTGAACTTTTTAGAACTCCATTCTTTAGGAAAAAACTCAACGGGAAGTTAATTCATTCTATGGCTTGAGCGTTCGCGGAAGGAAACTAATTTAAAACCGCTTTGCGAGACCTGTATAGTTCAGGTGCGGGGTTGAATTGCGATTTATATTTGTGAAAAACTCTTTTGGGGTCTTTTGTAGCATTGGTATTAAATGGGTGGGCTATTTATTGTTGAACTTAAAAAATACGATATAATTACTTCATTAATTTGTATACTTACATAAATCAAAATCTTTTGTAACGCTAGCTGGTTTTGGTACCTAATTGGTTGTGTGTGGGAGGAGAAATGGTAGGTAGGTATGTTTAAACATTCATAATATTTAAGCCGAATAATAAATAATAAGTAGTACATACAATTAAGGCGAGTTTTTATTTTTAAACGGTTTTATTTAGCTCGACCCGTACGGAATTTGTTTGGGTCATAATTAGAAATTGAAATTTAAGCACCTTCCCGTTGTCAGATTGATCTGAAATTTGGTACACACTTTTAATTTAGATGACAATACAATATAATAAAATCAATAACATTATAAATCTAAGATGGCCGTTTTGTAGTTTTCAGTGCACATAAAATAAAACCGTTTAGCTTAAAAGTTTTTTTACCGATTTTTATTGTTAATACTACTAGACATGCGTTATGAAGGACCAAGGTCATTTTTTGTGGCTTAGAGATGTAATATACGTTTTAGTTTTAGTTCTTTTTTTATTTGAACGAACATCATATACAGTGTCATGCAGAGATAGGAAGACGCTTAATCGTAGACAAGGCGTCTTAATTAATTCTTAATTCTCCAAAAGATAGCCAGAGATATATTTTAGGTGCCAAAGAAACAGATGACTAGTCCGTCGTCGTTACCCAAGCACTGATTATACATATTACATACGCCTTTGAATTTCTTCTCAAACTTATCACCGTACAAGTTTAGAAAAAGTCATTGGTGCAGTCGGGATTCGAATTTGTTGTCAATCTTTTTGTTGCAGGCTACTGCTCGAACCACTTGGCCACCACGGCTCTACATTACAATTAGGTTCATAATACTTAAAATACCGAGGATTGAAACTTTACCCATGGCTTTCTAGACAAGCACTTAAACCTGAACCTAACTTGTACCACCATCTGTAGCTGCAGTATTAATATAAAGTGCTATTCATCAGACTATAAATTTATCAAAATAGATTAAAATATCGAATTAATTTACTTTTAATGCATTAGTTGCTTGCTTATAGTATTAAAATAGTTTGAATGCAGTTGAGATGCGATTTCTTCGAAAAATGTGCGGAGTAACGATATTAGATCGAATCCGCAATGAAGAGATTCGCAAATCCAACTACCTGGATCAAATAGATCGGACTCTGAAGGACGGGAACGTTAAGAGTACTCGAAACCGACGAGCATGTATGAAGAGACTGATGAATGTGGACGAAGCGAAAGAGGTATGTAAGTCTAGAGAGAACTGGCGCTCTATACTCTCTGCCTACTCCGTTAGGGACTTGGCGTGATGATATGTATGTATGTAGTTGCTTGCCCCACGATTTAAACACAAGCGCGCCAGAAGCCAGTACCTTAAAGAAAACATCATGTAGCCTATGATATTCTAGTTGATTTACAACTTCGACCCTCAAGAAGGGGAGTTGAGCGGGCTGGCGATGTTGTGCAACGAGGTCGCAGAGAACATTCAGTTCGTGAGCAACCTCACTGTCGGTGAGCAACTGGAGTACGGACTGTTCTAAACCAGGCTCAGCAGTCGATGAAGACCAGAAACTAGCCCTTGCAACGGAATCACTAACAACACATACACTTGTAATGCATTCCTTTTGTGTAAAAACTAGCTGTGTCCCCGGTTTCACCAGCGTACTTTTTTATTTAATTGGTATTCATTTAATGTTGTTATGTTAAACCAGGTTGTTGCAGAAGTTATAATCTGTACTCTTAGAGTTATGTCTATGTTGGTGATTCATTATCTGTGCTCATCAGCAATTAAAGGTTATCTCGTGCATGTGCAATGTAACACCGTGTTTTATTGCAGCAGTTTACCCAGCAGCCCTGCAAATATCTAGCAAATATGTGACACAGGTAATGATCTCCTTTGGGCCAAATTGCATTCAATTGCGTTCAGTAGTTTTTGAGTGAAGGAGGAACAAACACACTCACAAACTTTCATATTCATAATATTAGTAGGAGACTCACACACATTATTATGATCATTTATTAATTTATTTTCAATTAGCACGACAACGTGGTCATTTACGAAAATGTGGAGGTATAAGTTAAAAAAATACATATGAGTAATAATAAATAAGGTTAATATAAATTACCGAGAAGAAGATGTCCTGCGATGGCACCGCGAACTGTTTGTGCTTTATATTTCGGCAATAGTTTTTGGACACAAAGAAGCGCGGTAGTCCACTGTGTAGGTCGGACGCATCAATTTTCCCATGTAGGATTATGCACATCGTTACTAGTTGGTCGTTAGTGCGTCTTACCTCCAAAGAATTGTAACCTAGGTGGCCCAGGAGAAAGTTAGTGGGGTACAGGTATGGATAATAGCCATACATATGCTTATAGAGGTATCGAAGAAATTATATGACAATGCATCTTTCTATTACATTTTCTCTATCCGATTTAACTTTTTGAATTTGAGTATAAAAATAACTTCATGATCTCAAGACGTGAACGACATTAAATATGACGTTCAATGTTGTTAAAATGTGTTGTAAGCTTTAGTTATTGTTCTGAGGTTGTAAGTATCACCAAATGTCAACGTCAAACATTGGCCTGATCCACAAGTAAAAATAATTTCCGTTCAACCTACACGAAAACTACATCTTCAGCCGGAATAAGTTTGACATTCTATTTGACAGATGACAAAAATTTTTTAGTTAACGGACTTTGGATCGTACTCAACCGAAACTACACGCGTATGTTACGGTAACCACCGTTCGAAACAGCCAGTTTCATATTTGTCACATCTCTATTTATCAATCAGTTGTAGTGACGTTTTTTAACTGAGCTTCAAATTGGCTGTTCATCTTCACTGAGCGAATCAATGTCGCTAAGATCAGCTAGACTTGGGTCGCAAGCGAGGCACCGCTCGCCGACATCGTGCCAGCACTCCGCGCAGTAAACAAACGGGCACTTTCTCGCGCTGCACGAGTGCCAGGACTCTGATGCCGTCATATCTGAAAGTTATATAGAGAAGCCTCGCTCACACTTTCCCTCTCTCTCTTAGGCGGAAACTTCTTGTAAGGCTGCAAGGACTCATTGCGTAAAGCAGCCATTTGTATACTACAACCCTGCACATTATTAATACTAGTGACAGTTACTAGGGTAGTGATGAAACCAAAGCTGCAGTCCATATGTGCTAGCAATACTCATGCTGGGCGGATGCTGTTTAAACAGCATGCGGCAGATGGGAGCCTGCTAGTCAATGTTAATAATTCCTAATACATTCACGCAGGTACAAAGATTATTCTAATTAATTTCTGGGACTGATCCAGATACAATGAAATTTTCCTCAAAGTTTCTATAACGGATTTAAATCATCTACCTTAAATTGGGAAATAGGAATTGTTTTGTAGTCTTACATTGGTTAGTCCTGGGTTCAGTTTCCCCACAGATGAGACAGGGCATCCTGGCCGCTGGAAATACTGTTAGCCACCCTAGGAGACGCGGGAACTTGATCCTCATACTAATGAGGCTCTCACCAGATAAGTAGTGGGCGCGGACTGCTTGCACAGCTTTCCTAAGGATAAAAGTCATTTTACGTTCGACTTCCTAAAGTACAGGAGAAAATGTGTGCTCTAAAGGAACCAAACCAGTACAATTGCCACAGGAGAGGATGCTCGGGCCAGGATGCATAGATGTAAGAATCATTTATTCACAAATGATTGTCAATATTAAAATTAATGATAATGTCATAAAGTTAAATATTGATAGGATATCACCGCTTGGGTTAGGCAGGCAGATGAGAGAGATCAGATGATGACGATAACATATCACCACACTTCTCGCCTCTCTCCATCTCCACAAAAGACACACCTGCGTAAGGTTTTCTGCATTCTCAACCGCTTTTTCAATATATCATTGTAAAGTCGTAAAATCCTTTGCTTCTCTCGGCGAGGGTAGAAGTAACTACATATGAGTCTGCAAGAGAAAATATTTTTTAGCTCTGATAACGTGAAATCTGGCAGGCAATCTTAAGGTGCTAAGCAAACACAGCTAAACTCGGCTTAGAGCGTTGATGCCACGCGAGGAATTTTTTTTAATACAAAAGTCACAAATTAAATAACCTAAAAACGTCAAGAACACATGTCAATGTTAGCTAACCTTCTCAGGCGTAGCGTATAAGGGTTTATACATAGTAGAAGTATAATCCAAAGGTATCCACCGTAGATCTTAACGAAGAAGGCCGGTGACATAAGGCTGGGCCGTGGCACGCACGGCTGATTAGTCACTTTATGAATGATTTGAGGGCGAGAGTTAAAATCATCAACTACCTTCCGTAGGAGGTTGGCTATCATGCCGGTGCCTTCCACCTAAACATTAAAACTCTTAAGTCTGTATATTTCTACGGATTGTCACAAACATACCAAGATAAGTATTAAATCATTCGTATTAATATTATATATATATCTATACTTTAACATATAGTTACATAGTACAAGTACTATTAAAATGAGTCATACATGATGACTGCTTTTAATAGTACTTGTACCTTTAATTGTCTTGTAGTATTCTTTCGGGCACGAATTAATTTAATAGTAGGTTCTTGTGTTCCTCCGAATGAAGTCACACGTTGGGCGCCAAGTATACAATTTTACTTCATATAAAGACATTTAATTTCTTGAGGTAGCACAGAGGTTCTCGTACGCTATTTCTATATATCACATTCATAGTAGTATGTGGTGAGACCAAAATCGCTCTCCATTCCTTGCAAAAAACCCATAATATAGAAGTCTATCTTGATACTTGTTGACATGTATGCAAGTATGTATTCCCATGGACATACCTCAATTTCGAAATCACGTGTGCTTTGCTGTGGGGCTTTAGACAAAGCGTGTTGCCGTACCACATCCAACGCCTCGTAGAACAAACGGTCCAACATCACAAACGTGGTGGCTGTCACCATTTCCAACATCACCTTCAACACCTGTGAGACTAGCTTATTCCGCTGCGTTGTCATATAGGCTACTGAGTACACGTCTATGTATTTACTGCGCTCCATCTGTTAAACAATAGCGTCTAAGAATGTAATTCGTATTAAAATTTTTTTAAGGCTTATCCCACAGAAATGGATAACATTAAAAATCCGGGATTAATTTTATACTATACGAAAGAGACTTTATGTTTAAAAGATATCAAAAATCAAAATCAAAATCTTTTTATTTCACATAGGCCCAGATGGGCACTTATAAAACGGCGAAAAAGAAGCACGGTTCGGGTTGGTCGCTTCCATGGAGAAGAACCGGCAAGAAACTCCATGGTTACTCTTTTCGTATCATAATACTATAGCAATCATGAGACATTATGTAATTCCCGATCGGAAATTATTCGAACAGTAAGTTCACATCATGAAACAAATCTTAATCTTTTAGGTGTTTGCTTTCCCGACAGGGGTGCAGGTTCACTTGCACCCTGCTACCTTCAACCAAAAGCTCATATGTTATTGCCTTGTCAGTAGGGGCTGGCAGCACCCCATGATTAAACTGAAGTGAGCCAAATAGTGGCGCCTTCAACTGGAATGTGAGAGCGTCGTCTCTGACAGTGGTGGCAACGCCAGGGTGGGACGTGTAGTAGTTTTTGTCAAAATATCTTGTCATTTTATTTTTATAAAAAATTATCGCCGTTCGTTAGTCATGCAAAACCATGAGAATTTCACGACCGATTTTGAGGAAGTTTATTGTGTGTATGGGCATAGATCCCTGGATAGTTAAAATTCAAAGTTAGACCTGACAGGTGGCGTTACGATCGTGGTCAATTTATATTTTATCATAAAACAAAGGTGAGCGTAACAGCTAGTATAATAAAAAAATATCGCACACACTTTTTTCAAGGGCAGCAGTGTACATTGCTTTCGTTTCTTTCTTCTCTTGTCCAGTTTTTTGAAATAGTCCGTAATGTACACGTTGTCATAGTTGATGCTCGTTAGGTAGTTGTCGTGGTAGATGACCGCTGCACACACGATGCGCAGAGACAGCAGAGCCATGCATATATTAAGAACTGTTATACACATATGCATTGTGATCATCTTCTCTTCAAAGGCGTGAATTACTCTTTCGGCGGTGTCTTTTGGGTCCTGAATAATGAAAAAGCACACGCAGTTCCAATAAGCGTCAGATAGAAGAGGCAGAGGAATACGATTTGATCTAGGTACCTGGAAGGTAAGTGTAAGTAAGGTAAGTAAGTTAAATCGATCTACCACTCAAGGATCATTAAAACTGAGTATTTATGAAGAGAATGATGAAGCAAAACAGGTCTGTAAGTCTAGAGAGAACTGACGCTTTTCTGCCTTTATCCCTTAGCTTTAAGGCCGTATCCTACACTATGCGATGTCTCGAATAAATACCTAGGCAATTAGCATATATATTTGTTGGTGCTGTTGGCAGCAAGTAGTAAACCACGATTTTAAAAGTAGCTGCTCCGTTTCATGTTCCTTCCAAAAATTAAGTTCTCTAGACTAAGCGGGTCGCTAACAATACATCTTAAGCAATGCAGTGTTAGGTTTCCCAAATAATTAATTATTAAAAACAAAGTGTTAGTTTAATTACCGCGTCAGTCACGGCGGTTGGCTTGGGCTATTCAACCCGCATCAGCGCATACCAAGCACGTGTTTTTGCTTATAAAGTTATTATTTTATTAAATACCTGTATGTCATATAGTTCCCGCTCTGTGGTCACTTTATATTGAAGCCTTATTTCTCCCAAGTTCTTGGTAAGCTCTGCCTTCAAATGTTTCAGTTCAATATAGCCTTTTACAAATCCTGGAGTTGACTGTTGGGTGAGATGAGATATGTGTGGATATTGCTTATCTACATATAAATTAATAGTGATTAGTCTTACCACGAGCTTAATGGTGAAGGAAAGCATGGACAGAACCCTGCATACGTTTGACAAGAAATTCAAAGGCGTATGTATGTATAGTCGTACATATAGCATCGACGCCAGTATTAAAGGCATCCAATCCTTTTATAAAAAGCTATACTAGCAGCTCAATGAGCTAATAGACTCGCCACAGTACAACCCTTTAGGAGCTTCTGACCACCTTACAGATGTCAGAAACAAAACGATTCATTAAGAAAGTACAGCCTCTGTAGGGCAGTACTTATTAGCATCAACAGGAGTCACGTGTCAACGTCAAGTCCATCATAAACAGCATTCAAGCTACTATTTAAACAGATGAGCTGCCTACCGAACCCGCAGCATCGCAGGTATTATTGCTTCTCATCAGCTCCATGATGCTGCACACGTGCGGCAACTTCAAAGGCCAACAGATATACATAGAAGCTGGTTCGATGACAGCGTCGTCGCACATGCCATGCGCAGGCGCAAACGCGCGCATGCACACGTCTACCGCGTGGGACAACTGCCGTTCGCATCTGTACTCAAGCTTCCTCAGGTATGTCATGCTCAGTACTTGTTGGCTGGTGTTTTGAATGCTGAATTTGTCAGGTGTGAGAATGTGGTCAATAAATACATATAGGCTGCACATATTTTCTTTAGGTACTTTTAACGAGTAGAATTAGTAGAGCGATAATTTAAATAAATAAAAGGGCCGAGGTGGCCTAGTGTTTGTGTTCGGGCCTGCAATGCCAATTGAAGACCCAATTGCAAGTTTCAATCCCGATTGCAAAAATAAATATTTGTCCTGAACTACAAACAGTGATTTATTACAGCAGAGGAAAAAATCAAGAGGACTGTACACGATTCAGAAGAAGATCAAACACGTATGTATAGTTGTGCTTGAGAAACATATAAATGTATGTCTATAAAAAGAAGGGTGCTTTGAATCCTCTACCTACCTCTTCAGGGATTCTTGTGGGAAGGCGTATTTATTATCTATGGCTTCAGACCGATGTGGCAGTCCGAATATGTCGTCCACCCGGTCATTATCTATCCGGTCCCACTGAACCTCGCTCGTGTCCCCTAGTTCATGCTCTATAGGTGTTATTACATTCCTGAACGACCTGGTAACCAGAAATTGGTATCATACAATCTTTACAAATAAATAAAATTGGAGTGTTGGTTTATAATATAAAAAAACGCGTTTTACTAAATGCATATGGATATTTACACGGTACATATACGAAAATATTTTTTTTTATAATTTTTATGTCTGTCTGTCTGTTTGTTCCGGGTAATCTCTGAAACGGCTGGACCGATTTTAACAGGACTTTCACTGGCAGATATCTGATGTTAAAAGAAACAACTTAGGTTACTTTGATTTTAGAAAATGAACAATAAATATGTATTTTTTTTTAATTATACGCGGGCAAAGTCGCGGTCACAGCTAGTTATAAAATAAAATTAAAGCTACCTAAAAGCTTTGTTCCGTTTAGGCCTTAACTAAATGTTAAGGCTAGGCTTCATGCATACTGTATTATTATAATTCACCTAAAGGCATCCTTAACTTGTTCGATCTCGGGCCGCAGCCCCAGTGCAGCCGCCCTCAGTGGCCCAGCTATGAGCTCGTGCTTCTGCTTGGTCAGGTTGTACGACAGTTGAGTGGTGCACGCGAACACACGAACCACTTCTCTAGCGTTCATACCCATATTGGTGATGGGACCTTGAACGATTCAATAGCTATAGTAAATTAAGCGACCTTTGGCTTGTATTGTAGTATTTTATATAATACTAGCCGTCCCGCCCAGCTTCGCCCGGGAAAAAAAGTTAAACTTCCTGAAACACGATCGCAGCGCCACCTATCAGGTCCAACTGTGATGTAAGCTAACCTATCTTTCAAGTTGGATCAAACAGCACACGATGTGCAAATTTGATTAAAATCTCTTCAGTAGTTTATGAGTCCATCGCGGACAAACAACGTGACGCGTCATTTATATATATTAAGATATCCTCACGCCTCACCATAAGGGTCCCCGAAGGGGTAGGCACAGGTGTATAGGTAGTACTCACACACCCACTTTCCCCAAGAGATATATTAGGACTAATCACTGTACTTAAGTTCTCAGAAAAACTCATTGGTTCAGTCGGGGTTCGAACTTGTGATGTTTGTGTCGCAGGTACTACTCGAACCACTCAGCCACCACGGCTTATTTATATAAGAAAACATTAACAGTCATAACTGTGTTGGCAGAGAGTTTCATTATAACGTCCTCTTTTTGCCAGAATTAAGGTGTTCACATGGCAAATGGCGAACCATAGCTGATTTTCAGACGCGACGATGTCATTTTCGGTTCCTTCTCAAACGGATGCAGGATTCTAATCTCTCAAAGAAATTTCTAATCTAATAAAGAAAACTATTAGTATCTTGGTACTCAATTACTAGTGGAAATAGGATAAATAGGATAGGAAAAATAAATTAATAGTGGAAATGGTAACTTACCAGCCACTACGTAAGTCAACGCGAAAGCCTTAAGCACTCCGCGGCCCGCTTTGCCGCAGTACATTGGGAACATCAGGAGCGATATGCATCGTATTTGCCTACATATAACATTGCCAACACCTAAAATATATAAGATATATTGCTAACACGTAAAATATTTAAGATAAAGAAAGCAGCAAATGTTTTTCCCTAGAAAGTACAGCATGGTGTTCTTCAAGAAGGGTGTGAAAAGATTCCTGCAGGGTCGGCGACGCGCGAGCGATACCCCTGGTGTTGCAAGCGTCTATAGGCGGCGGTAACCGCTTACTACGAGGCGGGCCCGCATGCTTGTTTGCAACCCAAGGGATATAGAAAAAAAAATTATGGTCAATTCGTTCTGATTTTGAATACTCTTGACGATCCGATTGATATCGATTTAATGTAGGACTAGTTGGAACGAGGTCTTCCTCCACCTCTTCTGCATTTTCAGACACTTTCATTTTGTATCTTAATTGCATTGAGTGACAACAAAACATACATGGGTTATTGTTTCGTCACTCATCATTTCTAGACATATATATTGACTCCAAACTTACCTAACATTACACTTATGGATATTGCTAAAATAGTCCCTATGCAGTGGTCAAAAGATATCTTTTTCAAAGTATAGTAATAATACACTTGTCCCAGTCCGAATCCTCCTGAGAAATAAAGGAATTTCCTTAATTTCGGCCTCCGGTTACATTTTGTGAATTGTGAAACAACGGAAGAAATGCTTCGGAGGCATTTACACAAGAGTTTAATTAAACATTCACAAAACCCCATTTCCAATATCTGCGTAAAAAATAAGAAAGTCCCTGGAAAGGTAATGACATAACGTCATAGCAAAATGATTATGATCGGAAGAGATCATAGATTAGTATTAATTGCATCAAGAAGGCCGAACTGTACTTTTTTTGTACCATAAACTATACCTTAGTGTTGTTTATGGTATTTTATCGTGATCTTTGCACATAGAGGTATTATACATAGAGCAGGGAAGCCAAGCTGTCAATTGTCCTTCGGTTAAAGAGAGAGAGAAAATAAGGGTACCTTGTCTATCTCTCTTCTCGCTAATTGCGAAAAGTGAGCATAACAATTCGTCGGTTTGTTGTTTCTATTGAATTCCTGCGGTTGATATGTTGATAAAATGACAAAAACATGTGAAATTTATAAGAAGCAGCCTATTCCGGACGTTATTTTAATCCCGTTCTTCAATGAACATGAGTTAGTAGCGTCGAGAGAGACGCATAGGGTACCGCGATCTTATATCTCTTTCTACAGGTCGGACGTTTCCACTTACAGGCAGCCGAATGTATCCCCTACTCCATGTACCTACAATAAATACCTCTATGTTTTTGTGTCAAGTTCAGTGCCATCGTTTATTTTTAATTCAGCGTCATATCCTCACGCCATCCCATAAGGGTCACCGAAGGGGTAGGCAGAGGAGTATATATATATATTACCCACACACCCACTTTCCACCAGATATATTTTAGGCCAACCCCAACGCCAACAGATAACGTGTCTGTCGCCGTTACTCAAGCACGACTGGCGTATGTATACGCCTTTGAATTGCTTCTCAAACGTATGCAGGTTTCTTCTCGATGTTTCCTTCACCGTAAAGCTCGTGGTATGACTATCACTGTACTTAAGTTCAGCATCATGGTAAGGATAAACGAAAAGGAAATGACACGAAATAAAACAATAATAATAATTTGTATTCAAATTTTATTTCGATCATTGTTAAGTATAATTAATTATTAGTCTTATATACTTCAATACATCCTGTGTAGAGAACTTAATGTACTGCGACAATGTTAAACGAAAGCGCCGTAAGCAATTAACAGCAGCATTTTAAATGTCAATAAATTAACAATTTCTTTGTCCCGCCAAAGTTTGTACTACATATTAGACAAGTAATGTCACCAATATAACTTATTATGAAGATTAATACAGAATATAATAATCTCACCACGAGCTTTTCAGATAGAGAAACAATATTAAGCCCATACATCTTTGAATTTCTTCTCCAGCGTCCAAGGTTCTTCTCGATGTATTCATTCACCGTAAAGCTCGTGGTGTGAATCCCTGGACACACGTTCAGAAGAAACTTATTGGTCCAGTCCAATATTCGAATTCGCGATCTTTTCGCTGCAACCGACTATTCGGACCTTTTGTCCACCACGTCTCCAAATAACCTTTATTTCACATTTAATATTAGATGCACTGAAAACTTAATTACGGATATTTGGATAATATAATCAATTAACAAATTTGAGCACATAAATGCATATATAATATAGATTTCTTTTAACTACAATAGACATTTAACTATCAGTTCTCGTACAAATATCCATCTCGTCTCGTTGAATCATTAATATTACAAACGTGAAGGCTGTTGCCCACTTTGCCTCGTTACTTGTATGTGCATTTTGTGAGGATGTTCATTTCTTTTTCACGCAAAAACTACTGAACAAAATTGGGTTAAATGTTGCACACGGATAGATTATTAGCTCGATTAACACATGGGATATGTATTATATAACAGAAAAACAACCGATGAAATAATTTTTTTCGCGATGTACAGCGAGTATACTATAGGCAAAGTGTTCGCTCTCGCCTCTTCCTACTCCTTCACTTTTAATCATCAAATAATAATTTATTTATTGAATTTAATTTATTATCGAATACGGGCACAATGTTACTGATCTAACCAAAAGGAGGGGGGAGGGAGGGGGTAACCTTCATTAAATGGAGAGGCACTTAAAGAAGAAGAAGGGATTCTGCCTGGGGGGCAGGACATGTCTTGAAGAAGTATGGATATGAATATAAAGATAGCGGGACGTATAAGAAGCAGTTAGGTTGGTTACGCGAGCGCGGTGGGGGGATCCCCGGCCGGGGCGGGCGCGTCTGTCTGCATCGGCTCCTCCTCCTCCACCTCAGGCAGCTCCAGGACCCGCGGCCCGTACAGCAGCAGGTACGCACAGTGCCAGTCGCCTACAGAAACAACGTTTCGTGTTTTTATGTATATTTTGCAGCATGTGCAGCATGCTCTTTTGTTTTGCATATGTTACAGCTTAAAGAGAATGACATATAATTTAACATACAGATAATGCCATCTACGAAGACGCGCCCTACTATTCTTCCTCATAGTTTATTCCACTAATGTTTGAGTATTGTCGGTACCCACTGATTACCTATGAGTGCACACGCACACTACAATTAATAGACTCGGGTGATACTGCAAGATTTCCGCGACCCCCTCGACTAGAAATTGGTGGGGCGCGTCTTCGTGGATGGCACTATCTGTACATGTAATATGAAATAATATGCTCAATACACAGCAAAAGCTCAGTAGACAAATATCTAGACTAGCGGCGATCGAACAAGAGCACGAAGGCGTGCTGCAGTAAATTTGAATCCTTATGCAGATCGTTAACAACCCTTGATAATACAACTTTGCATGTGAGGTCGCGTCTCCTTTTGCAGCCAGTAGTCCCCCGTAGTCCCCCCTAGTACCGTACCTCCCCCACTGAGCTTGAGCACCTCGTCCTCCGTGACCGGTGTGACGGTGTCGTCGTCGCAGCGCAGCCAGTAGTCCCCCCGCGCCACCCTCCGTTGTGTTAGTGTGCAAGTACCGTACCTCCCCCGCTGAGCTTGAGCACCTCGTCCTCCGTGACCGGTGTGACGGTGTCGTCGTCGCAGCGCAGCCAGTAGTCCCCCCGCGCCACCCTCCGTTGTGTTAGTGTGCAAGTACCGTACCTCCCCCGCTGAGCTTGAGCACCTCGTCCTCCGTGACCGGTGTGACGGTGTCGTCGTCGCAGCGCAGCCAGTAGTCCCCCCGCGCCACCCAGGCCACGTAGTGCCCCGACGAGGACGAGCGCCCGCGGTGGGTCAGCACCGCCTGCAGACGGTAGTAGCCGCTGTTGTTGCTGCCCACGTCTGATTAACAAAACATATTTTCATGTTATATATATTGAAATCACAGCTATATATATAGCTGTGGTTTCATCCGCGTAAAATTGGATTTCATTTGTAATTTTTTTCTGGAAAAATACATAATAATGTCCGTAGATTTTATCCTATGCCATTTTCCATCAAATTATGTTCAGCCGTTCCGGTGTGGTGATTGAGTAACATCCACATATACATTATATTAGTAGAAAGTTCAAAACAAAAGGGCACTCAAATGCCTGCCAGGGCCTAGAATGGCACAGCATACTCTCTAGTAAGAGTATTGGCAAAATGTGTGAACATTTGATACTGTATCAAAAACATGAAAAAAGTCAAATAAAAAGCAATATGACCATTTACAATGATATAATAAATTTAAAATTAATCCGAGAACTTTTGCCACCGTGCAAGGGCTAGACCAAAAGACCTCTAGTCAGGCACTTCTTAGGCGCAAAGCAAACACAGCCAAGGTCACCTCCTGTGGGGCTCGGACCTCGGCTTAGAGCGTTGCTGATTCGCGAACAAGCGAGCTCTGGGCTGGATTGGTAATTACTGGGCAATATTACTTTCTCACACACTTTAGCTACCTGCGGCGGTCGGGTAAAAGTAGTTAAGAGAACAAACTTACCATTTTCAAACCAGTATGGAAGGGTAGTCTTTTTCTTGATTTGTTTTTTACTGTCTCCGTGATTCTTATTGCCCGTTTTGAGGGACGATTCCACCTTGGCGTCGTCCACTTCCTATATAATATCAATATATTTTTTTACTTGATCCACTATCACATATTTGAACAACTGTCTTTTTATCTGTGACATCTGATATAACTAATTGGTTATCTAAAAACCTATATAACCTTGAACTTGGACCGCATGGGCGCGAGCCTCTCCTGCAGCTCGGGGGAGCAGAGCTCGTACACGTCCAGGTCCAGGGGGAACTTCACGTCCTTGAGGATCTTGGCGTTGATGGACTCCTTCTCCTTGAAGTAGAAGCGCACGAACTGCACCGTCAGGTACGCGGGCAGCCGGCTGATCTTGCTCTAAGGGGAACAACAAATATAATATGTAATTAAGATTATAATAATAATATATATATAATATATATTACAGGGGAAAATATAATGATCGTCTTTTAGAAATAGCTGTGTAGTTCGTGTGACTAAATAATGTACATACTTAAATTATAAAGATACGGGATTCGAACTTGCAATCTTTGCTCTATGATAACATTTTAATAGAGAAAAAGCCGGATCCAGGTTGTTCGGGTAGTCACACAGATGGGACGCCTAGAGGAAATCTAGACGCCAATTCTCTCTATATTTACAGACAAGAGGTTTCTAAATCTTCATACACATTAATTTATTAATCATTTTAAAAGGGCTCGCTGGAAACTGACAACCACGTTTGAAAACTGGTGGGAATGTTCAAAATCAAAATCAGAATATTTTTATGTCGCATAGGACCAGATAGGTACTTAGAAAACGTCGAAAAACGGTGCACGGTTCGGGTTTGGTCGTTTCCATGGAGAAAAACCTGCAAGAAACGTTGAGAGTACTCTCTTAACGTTACTATTCTTGCCCCACCGCAGGACAGACAAAGAGCCGGCTCTCTCTAGACTATTTAGCTTTAGCTTCAACCACATACATCGTCTCTCCATACAAGTTCCAACTCACAGTCTTTGTATATATAGCATCTCTGCCCAATGTTTGTGACATTTTTGTGATTTGTTCGGCCATTTTCTGCAAAAGAAAAAAATATTAAAAATATCGTGCTTGCAACGAACTGCCATCAGCCGCGTTGGCACCCAAATATATTCCTGGCAAAAAGGTGTGTGTGTGTTACAACTCTGTCTACCCATTCAAAGACCGTTACCCAAGCACGACTATACATACGTCTTTGAAATTTTTCTCAAACGTATGCAGGTTTCCTCTCGATGTTATCCTTCACCATAAGGTGAACCGTGACTGATCACTACAATTGGTACAGGCGGGATTCAAACTTGCAATCTTTGTGTTGCAAGCAACTACTTGATCCACTCGGCCATCATGGCTCTCTTATTGGTATTTATTTTCAACACGCTACATACATACATACATATGTTAGTATGTAACGGAATCTTTGACCATGATTTTGATCTCCTTAAAAACGTCGGATTAAATCGAAATTTTGCATACTTATCAAGGGCCGATGACAATCCATACTAGGATAATTAGAATTAGCAATGGGGTCAAAGATAAATTAATTTAAAAATAAAACCGTGTTACTATTAAATCGAAAGTAGCATTGTAGACCTTCAGAACGCACTCTGCTATTCAAGTTATGACAGTATTGACATTTACATATTTGTCTGCTGCTCTGCTTACATAGCTGTCAATAAAATTAAATTTTCTAGTCTTTAGTTGGATTTTCTATGAAAATCGAGTTTTTTTGTTTTTAAACTAGTATTATTAGTGTTTTTTTTTAATAATATTTTGTTTATATCAAAACTAACGGATCGCAGTCCCGACTGCAGGTACTTGACGTCCTGCGAGATGAAGCAGGACAGCTGCAGGAAGGTCTCCGTGGTGCGCGTCGGGGGCTCCTCCGCCTCCGAGCACACCAGCTCCACGTCCAGCGTGCCGCCGAAGTACTGCTCGATCACTGACGACCTGCGGGCAACATGCACTCACTAACCAATATCTTAATAATATTTTAAATGTGAAAGTTTGCAAGTTTGGATGTTTGCAGTTCTTTCACGGCCAAATGGCTGAACCGATTTGGCTGAAAATGCTTGGCCTGAAATGGTGATAGCTTATATGTACTTATATAGGAATAGGAGATAGGCTACCTTTTTTTTTTAATCCTGAAAAATTTAAAGTGCTTAAATTATAATGTATGCTGCTCTTTCAAAGCTACTTTTTCGAACTCCACGCGAGCGAAGCGTTCTGGTGTCAGAGGGTCTGGCTGTCTGTGGGTCTACCTGTCATACCTGTTAGTGTGTTTACTTGCCAGTAAGGTTACCTGTCTGGTCTATGGGCCTGACTGTCAGCTCGCATACCTGTCATACCTGACGGTGAGCCTACTTGGCTGTCGGCGGGCGTACCTGTCGGTGGGCGTGCGCGGCGCGACGGGCAGCCGCTGCTGCAGCGCGCGCACGATCTCGCTCCAGCACTCGGAGGCGTCCTGCTGCGCCAGGCCTCCGCCGGCGCCGCGCTCGGCGAAGCGCGGCGCGGTGGAGTGCAGCGCTCGCAGCAGCCGCGCCGCCGCGCCGGCACACGCGCCCGCGCCGCCGCCGTCCAGCGCCGACATGGTCTCGCTCAGCGCCGACGTCAAGTCGCCAGACGTGCCGCCGCCAGACGCTGCCCATTACACACGTACGTTCAAACAACTGGGCTCTCATAGTCTGACTAAGCATAACCTATATCATAGTCCAGCCAGATGGCAGGATGCAAAGCCATCACTTGCACCTCTGTTTGGAAAGAACACATGAAATGTATTTAATTATTATATCCTCAGACCTTCTCACGTGGGTCCCCGAAGGCAGAGGTGTGTAGCACCAAATTTGGTGCAGCTACTTTTCTAAGGATAGCTCTCTAAGCTCTCTCTAATAATATTAGTAAAGATTTCTTTCCATGCAGCAATAAAGAATCTAAGGTAAAATTGTTTCCCGACATAGATGGATCATTTGGTCAAGATACCAATCACAAAAAATTTCAACTGTAATGATAAAAATAATATATCCTCACGCCTTTCCACAAGGGTCCCCCCGAAGGGGTAGGCAGGTAATTTAGGTAATTTCAACTAAATCTTGAAGATAAATCATATCAGTACTCACATTTATCATAATTAAAAAGTGCATTCTTTAACTCAGGCACTGTTTTGAGGCACTGTACTGTTGCATTCATATAGCAGGTGTTGCCTAAATTAATGAGACCTTCTGGCATGTCCAACTGTAATGGAAGAGTATTTATTTATTTATTTATTGTTCAGACACTAGTAAATTAATTTTAAGTTTGTAATATGAAAGAAACACTTCTAAATGCATATGAAAATTTGGGTGATGATGATAAAATACAGTTTATAATATTTTTGTCATCTCTTTCTTTGTTCCAGCTAATCTCGGCAATGGCTGGAGTAAATTTGACAGGACTTTCATTGTCACATAGCGAATGTTGTGCGTATACAATAGTACATAAAAAATTGATCTTTAAAATATTTATTTTACTCACAGCAGAAGCCAACTCAGACTCATTCATGTCTTCAACAAAACGGGTCTGTTCCACTGGAGCTGCTGGTACATCCTCTTCCTTGCTACCCATCACTAGTACCAGGGCATTCTGAAAACAGTTGTGATTAACATGGCTTCATTTAAATGCATCTGCAAAAGATTATACATATGTATATCAGCCTATATACCTCTGCCTAGCCCTTCTGGCACCCTTGTGAGAAGGCATGAGAATATATACATATGAGTATAATTAAATATTTCTACTTCACAACTGTATTATGTTTAAGACACAAAGATGCATTATAAAAATGTTAATAAAACACCAATCTTAGAGAATCACATGTATTGTGCTAGGTAGCAAGACAATGACTGAATGGACACAATATACTTACAAAACCACCCACTTGAACTTCACTAATCTTATGAGTCATCAAGATTCAATAAGTACACATCAAATACATAACAAAAAATCAATCAAATAAAAATAAAATCAAATATTGAATCAACTTATGGGACCCAGGAAATGAATAAACTGCCAGGTTTTCATTTTAAAACATTGGTCCTCGGATTCCATTTTTATAGGGTCTACCCATATTTACATAAAATTGTTTGAAAACGGATGGACAGAAACAATTACTTTCTATGCTTGGCATCATTAATATAATCTGTTATTGTAAAGTAAATAAACTTTTGCAATCTGTTTACCTTTGAATAGCTTTAAACTAAGACAGACATTAAGCTAGGTCACTTACATTGGTCAATTTAAAATTAGCCCAAGAGTCATCTCGCAAAGTGACTCCTTTACAGACCACCTTCTGCCTGTCAGGCTGAACACCGGTTAGGGCAAATATCTGTGCCTTGAACACAACAGGATCATCTTCTGTGTTCACTTCCACATTGGAGTATGTCTCCTTACCCCATTTTACCTTAACTGTAGGAGAAAACATTTGATTATTAATGAAGAATCGCATTTCTTGGCGAATATGCTAAAAATGCACTTGATAGTAGCAATTGTATGGAAAACAACCTACAATGGGTAAGCCTTTTTAGTCACAACATGATGTCGATCGAACTGTCAAACTGTAGGTTTAAACTGGTTCATTACCCTATTGGGAATCTATGAATTCATAGATACCCCTATAGGTAGACAAAGGTTCTCCATATTGCTCCTTGTTCACTATAGTGATGGGAATAATTATTAATAGGCATTCTGTCATGTCATTGACACAATTAAGTTAATTTACATACAGTATGTGTTGTATAATTAGCTGTTACTTGATGAATAAACATTGGTAACAGTATATTTTGATGATGTTCACATTTTACTTAAACCTTAAACATGGTCCCTCAATGGCACTGATATTGAAATGACCTACCATGACTCTGATGTTATGACTAGTTATTTTCATCAATATTATTTTATTTATGTACATTTAAACAACTCAATAACACGAAAATGTCAATGAGACTAAATAAAAAAACGCCGGTTTTAACTGGAATTAAACAGGTTTCGGATGTTATTACTAAACATTTATTAAAGTTGCAAATGCACATTTTAATGCAACTATTACACATTAATGTTCATAGCTCTTCAACCGAGAACATGTTTCATCAAAATTATGTTTTTTTTTACCGATATTGTATTTATATATAACCTTAAACGGTTAAGCATTTTTTTACCTATAATATTCGAAATATTACATACCTGAAACTTTAGGCATCTTAATAAATTACGGGTCCACTTTCAGTTTACACAAATAGATGATAATCTTTTTCCTAACAAATTGAAAGTCACGATTCACACTTCACAGTCACAGGGACGACCGAGCTTTCAAAATGATATGATACAAAATCTGACACTGACAAGTGACAATTGAAGTTTTATGCTGAAACTCTTATTAAGGATATGGATACTAGTTGTTAAATTCATTAGAAAATATAGATAAACAGATTACAATTCCTTATTTGTGAATTGCATACATAAGTATATAGTATTTATCACACTTAAATGCTTCACGGAGCTTACTGGCTGTAGCAGAATTATTGTTAGAAAATTATAACTTTACATAGAAATAGCTGCTATAAGGCATTGAGGCTATTTTTATCTAAAGCTCTCATTAAATGTAATCTTACTGCACAATATGACAAAGCAGATCACATACTGAAAATAACAATAATTACAATAACAAATTTAAGCCATATAAAAAGAAGCTCCTAAACAGAGTTCCCACTGCATCCAATTGAATTTCCAACATCATAATATGGTTGCTATAATATATCCTCACGCCTTCCCACAAGTGTCCCCGAAGGGGTAGGCAGAAGTGTACAGGTAATAACCACATACCCACTTTCCGCCAGAAGTATATCAGGTGCTATCAAAGTAAAAAACATACGTTTCAATATAGAAAAAATACGGTTTTAGGGATAAATGGCGATTCGATATGACATGAGCTGTTTTAACATCAAATATGCCTGTTTCCTATGAAGACATGAAAATACTTCTTACACAACCTCAGAGACTCTTAAAATGATTACAGAAAAAAATATTAAAACAGGGATAATGAGGAGCCATAAATTTTCTTACATTAGCCTATATAATTATATTATTATGTATGAAGTACAATGTACATATAGATCTATTATAGTTTCCCGAAGCCTTTTCCTCTCGCGTGTCCCACCTACACGTTCGATGAACTTTCCACTTGTGAAGGCTGCGCGGACGCCGGCTGCATCGCCACTTCATCGCCCGCCAGTCTCCGCTAAAACTTTACGAACGCTATACGTTGTCGTTCGAACAATTTGTTACAACACGCGATTTAAAAAAATCTTGCCTAAGTTAGTGTTGTGCAGTGTTTGGCGTATTCACTTGTGGCATATTACTTGAATGAGTCGGAACTATTCATGGAATGGTATTCGAATGTGCTTGGAATCATCGAATGTCGGAGCTTATTGTAAGTTTGCAAGCTTTTGTGGTTACGTATACTTTGGTAGCAAGTGGAAAGAAGTGGTCTCTGCCTACCCCTACGGGAAAGAGGCGTGATTATACGTATGTATGTAGGTAAACTTTGGTAATACTCATTGTAAGTGTTTAGTGTGCATATTAAAGCGTAGATAACAATAAATTACTTTTTTATTAGGATAAACTTATTGGTTAGTAGAAATGCTAATACATGTATTAATAGAGTCATTTTATTATAAATAAATAAAAAAGATCCAAATTAATGTAAAATATCTAACAGTTACCTACATATGTTAATATTGGGCATTATTTCGATGATATATATGTAATTAATTAAAGAATTGACGCGGCTTTGTAAACTTTACACAGGTTCTAGCGACAAAAAGAAAGATTTGATTATTCCTAATTCAAAATATGCATTTATCTGTTTTGTTCTCAGGTTTTGTTAAATTTAGATCTTCTGCCGTTCAATTATAACTTTCATATTTTATGAATTCTTGAATATTTATATAAATTCTCGACTTACTAAACCTCTTTTTAAACTCATACTTACTGTTTATGCCCTTTTTGTACACAAACGATGCAAATTGTAAAAAAAAATGAAATCATCCTATAAGTAGGTAGGTATACTAATCCAATGTTATTTGTATATTTTAAAGTAATAAAATACCTAAGCTTATGTGCTTATAACGTTGTGCTTAAGAAAAAAAATTCGTATCGTCTAGTCATAATAACATCATAAGTATTTTATAGATATGTATAAATGTAACATATAGGTTAAGTTAGCTACCTTGGAGCACCTGTTGAATGTAAATGAACGTAAAAAATATATTAATGGTGTTTGCGAACGGTTCGTCAGGCACAAGATGTTTTTGCCTCTACATCGAGCGTGGAATTTATAATAGCATCTGAAGGACTTTGCGTTTCATCTACCTGGGCCCTAATATAACGTATTGAAATCATAATTCAAAAACGTTTGAGAGTGATAGTTATATTCGCCGTCCTGGTCCTAGTCTTTTCGCACTCTTCACTCTTATATTTATTCGTATAAACTGCTACGAAGGAGATGGGGACGAGAACTGGACAACACTAGCATTGGACAGAAACACTCGGAAGTAATGGGGGAGGCCTTTGCCCAGCAGTGGGATGTACCAGGCTAACGTCATGAATATCATCATTAACTGCTGAGCTCTTACATAAGTCGTTGCCAATTAAAAAGCTACATAATGATGGTACACAATACACATCCTAGGCAAGCTTCGTTTTGTTGCAAATACTTATAAATGGGGAATTTGTCCGGATACTCTGGAATGAGTTATTTCAACGTTTTAACTTATTTTACGTACCAACTTATAGGTCTCAACTCCCGAGCTCTTAACGAGTTGTAAGAACCAATTAAAAGGCGACATTTTGCGGGCACATAATCCAGACGCGACGTTTTGTAGGAAATACTTTTACGTGGGAAATTTTTCATAATACTCAAGAATTATAAGCTTTATAACAACAAAGTTGCTCCTTAATCTCAGCATTCAAGTAGGCAGACATCCTAATGAGGCGTGACGTCACCGCACTTGCTTACCGTCGGGTACCAAATGTTTGCATAGCCATTACCCGGGCACAAATTAAGGCTAAGTGCTCGTTTTTCTAAACTGGTTTATTCTAGTTTCATCCGTCAATATATAAATTAGATGCGAGTAAATTATAGGTTTTTCTGTACTTAAGTACAGTGATTAGTCACACCACGAGTTTTACAGTGAAGGAAAACATCGAGAGGAAACCTGGATACGTCTGAGAAGAAATTCAAAAGGCGCATGTACAGTCGTGCTTGAGTAACGGCGATGGACTCGCCATCTGTCACGTTGGCACCTAATCTACCTCTGGCGGAAAGTGGGTGTGTGGGTATTACCTATACACCTCTGCCTACCCCTTCGGGGACCCTTGTGGGAAGGCGTGAGGATATATTATTATATTATTATTAAATTATAGGTTAGGCGATATATATTCTTGGCGTCGATATTGCATTGATTTGTTGATGTTAGTTTTGGGTTTTGATACATTGGTTATATGTAAGTCATAGCAATATTGGATTTTAAATATAAGGGCATAGAATTGAGGTTTGACGTTTTTATTAATTTATGATCGATCTACTACTCGACTATATCAATCGATCAATATTTATTGTATATGTTTACGCCATAAATAAATAAAACTTCCCCAAGGAGTAGGCAGAGGTGTAATAAAAACCACTACTATTCGCCGCAGAGATGCCTCATAGCAACTTTATAAACTCCGAGACTGTCACCGTCTCCTCTTTCAGTTTTCTCAGACTTTCTTCGCAGCAAACTTTATTGTGTGAAAATCCCTGTAACTTTAGTACACAAATTGGTGACTTTGAACTTGCATATCTACCTACCCTACAAGTTACTATGTTCAAGGCAATCCTGGTATTTTACAGGATAGAGAGAGAGAGAGTAGAGCCTAAGTTTCCTCTATAGTTGCGTTCTTAATATATTCTATCCTCATTCATCAGGCTCTATACATGTTTATTTTTCTTTAATTATAATATTTAATTTGATCGATTTTTATGTAGTTGGAGCGTGGTATTTTCTGCTTCTTCTTTCAAACACTTTAATTCCATAACAGCTTTGATAACGACTCGTGGATTCTATTTACATAAAAAAAACGCGATGAACGAAAATAAAAACAAAAATCGACAGATATACCTACTTCACATCGATTTCTAAAACAGATACCTATCTATGCGAGAGCAAAATTAATATAAGAAGTTTGATGGATGCCCCTTGGGGCACTGCACGTAGGTACCTTTGTACATGAAAACACGTACTTTCACTTTTGCTAACGCCGTTGGTATTACATACCTTGGTCTGCTATACTATTACTATTTTAACGGAGGTCCAATTTCATCAGTGAGCGGTAAAATAAACATATATCAATAATATATTTATACTAACTGTCACGTTGACATTTAAATATATTTACGGCGAAAGGACAGTGTTACCCTTCTGTCCAAACCCTTCGGGACTATGAGAAAACGGGAAGACATAATAAATGTATATATATATATATCCTCACGCCTTCCCACAAGGGTCCCCGAAGGGGTAGGCAGAGGTGTATAGGTAATACCCACACACCCACTTTCCGCCAGAGGTATATTAGGTGCCAACGTGACAGATGGCGAGTCCATCGCCGTTACTCAAGCACGACTTTACATACGCCTTTAAATTTCTTCTCAGACGTATGCAGGTTTCCTCTCGATGTTTTCCTTCACCGTAAAGCTCGTGGTGTGACTAATCACTGTACTTAAGTTCCGAAAAAACTCATTGGTACAGTCGGGATTCGAACTTGCGACCTTTGCGTCGCAGGCAACTGCTCGAACCACTCGGCCACCACGACTTCATAATAAATGTCTTGTATATAAATATATGTATATATTTAAATATATTCACACCTTCACTAGGGTCCCCGAACGGGTACGCAGAGGTGTACATAAGTTCAGAAAAAAAAAACACACGTTAAGAGACGGAACTGAACTTGTAACCTGATATAAAATAACTATTAATAACTATTGTATTCTATTATGAAATAATTATTCTAAATTTCATAAAAGATGAAATCCAGTACCTTCATCTTTATATCGATAAGGCTATGGTTACTCGCGAAGCTATTATAAGCTAAGTGCTCGCTAAGCTAAGCACGTGACGATAAGTCTGTACTTACAAAGCTATTACAAAGCTCAGTCCTTGTTTAGTCGTCCGCCTGGTGTAGTGGTCGGAGCTCTTGACTGCGAAGCTTAAGGTCGCGGTTTCAATTCCCGCTGAGAACGGTGCTTTGTGATGAATATTTTTACCTTAGTCTTGGGTGTCTAACGTATTTATTTACATATATTTCTATCTGGAAATGTGGTGCTGGAGAAGGAAGGAAAAAATCAGCTAGACGGAAAGGATAACAAACGAAGACGTGCTAAAATAAACAAAGAATCGAGAGTTCTGCTGGAAACAGTCGAGAATAGAAGAGGAAAGATGATAGGCCATCTTATACGATATGATAGCTTCTTTAGAAACATCTTAGAAGGAAAGGTAGAGGGGAAGAGAGGAAGAGGAAGACCAAGATTGACATACATGGGTCAGATCATAGTAAAAGTGATTCTCATGACGTATAAGGAGGTCAAGGAGGTTGCGCTGGACAGAAGCGAATGGAAGGGACTGCATCAGAGACGCCGAAAAGAGCCCAGCTCTTAAATTTGTGATGATGATTTCTATCTATAATGACTATAATAATATACACTTATATCATTGTACAATAGTACATGCTTTGCTTTGAGACGAAGTCAATCTATGTGGAATGATCCCAAGGCAAGGTAATGCATTAGTAAGGACGTTGTCGATAAAGAAGTTTGCCCAGCAGGTGCAATTGTTTCCTCACCAACCGGTCCGGCCATCGATAAACAGACCCTTCCCAACCCACTTGTGGCAATGAGCGAGTATTTTAAGCGGTAAATCAGCAAGCGGTAATCACCGAAGCCAGATACTTTCTCACTTATTCACCGAAACACTGTTATCCCACTGGCACTTTTATGAGGTCGAGGTCGTTGACTCGCGAGTTAATTTATGCCTTATAGGAAAAAGGCTGAGATTGCATTAAATATTTTACCTATCAACACATATTATATTATTACCGAATACCGAAGTGTGCCCTATGTCGGCCTATCCGAACGTGATGCACTCACAAACTATTTCTGATGCTGTATTCGAACTATGATAGATATTTATCAATGACAGGTTTATTCTGGCGCTCTAATCCCTCTCCCTATCTATACTCCGTTAGGGAAAACTCATTATTCGGTGAATAAATAAAAGCTTTTTAAAAAAACACGAAATCAGTCACACCTACCAAGTCAAATTGTGATTTCAAACCATTGAAATGTACAAACGTCATCGAAATCAGGTCAGGTGTATTAAGTGACAAACACACGAATAGAAGAATTATATTAATATATACCTTTTAAGATTTTGGATAGGTGGCGTTGGTGGTACTGAGAACTGGCGCTCTATTCTCTCTGCCTTTCAGCGAATAGGTGGGAGATCTTATACTGACCAACTCTAGCTACCCTGTAAATCTCTTCTGAATCTCTTTCGAATAGTAGTGAAGTAATTAGTCTCAGTATGTTAAGTAAGCAGTTAGTAGAAGGAATGGGTTCTTGATATCTCCATACTCAGCTGCTTATAAAGTTAAATGCGTAAATTACGTGGGATTATAAATGCTCTATTATTATGTTGGACGTCATTCTTATTAAGATTTAAATGCGTTATTATATTCTTAAGTAAAGCACGCAGCGAAATTCCTGACAAAGGAAAATATTTAAACTGTCTATTAATGAGCCTGGAGATGGTCAAATCACGTCAACGTCATCATCGTCATATCATCACGCCGAGTCCATAACGGGGTAGGCAGGGGGTATAGAGCGCCAGTTTTCTCTAGACTTACATACCTCTTTCGCTTGGTTCACATTCATCAGTCTCATAATCATTAGATTACTTCATACATGCTCGTCGGTTTCGAGTACTCTTGACGTTCCCGTCCGATCGATTTGATCCAGATAGTTGGAACGTGGTCTGTCTCTGCCTC
>JACCPG010003744.1:0-28010 GCA_016069955.1 Drepana arcuata
TTTGATTCTAATTAATTAATGGGATTCAAACAATCCCATTTTGTACTTTCACTGATTTGATTACCTCCATTGTTGTGGAACAGAAATTGTTTATCTTCTTTTAATATACGATAATTTCTGCTGAAAAAGTTCTTCGTCCTTCAAAATACCTGTTTACTAAAAGTGATCATACAATGAAAATAATTTGCACAATATCGATCATGTAAAGGCACTTATAAAAGACGGACAAATTACCCCCGGATCAAAAAAAAGAACGTCGGAGAAGAACCGTCCCGAAACTCGTAAGGAATAAGTTACATTAGATAAGTGACATAATACAATTTAGACGACTTACTCTCTGCATATATTGTATCATCTATAACCTGAATATTTACAGCTCGAGGCAAAGACGAATGTTCACTTGGAGGATGCATTCTGCTTAGTTTTTCTGAAAACTAAAAATGTTTATTTTATTTCATTAAAATTATCATTTATTATATCCAGTGTTTATTGCATGTGATAAACAACCTCGCTAGATGGTAAGCGGTTACCATATCACATAGGCTGGTGTTCCCTGGTTATCCGTCACCCGATAGTAGCCCTAAGTATAATCAAAGTAGAAGAAAACACGGCCCCCTTCTGGAGTATAACATTTGCTTTAGAGTTCTAGAAACCTACCTCAAATAGCATCAATCACTTGAGAGGAGTTTCATTTGATTGCGCCCTTAATATAAAATTTTAATTAAAGTTTACCTAATATTCAGAATTGCTGTAGCGGTTTAGTCTAGTGGAAACCAGTTTTTATCTAACTGAACTGAACTAAGTATCTTTTCACATTACGAGCTTAAATATGGCAAACTTAATGCTATTAATATCTGCAGAAGATAAACTGTTATATTAATCAGAGATACAAATGTTTTATTTACTTAACCTTATCTTACCTTTTGTATCGGGCTACTGAAAACTCCGTGTCTTCAGACACAACAACTATACAAGATATCGCCGCTGAGCTAACAGCGAAACTGATATGGCTCACTTTCATGCTTATTATTCTACAAAAGTTATCGGTAGTTCAAACCAATAGGTTATCTCTCGCGGTAGAATGGAAAGTTCAAGATGAAAATAATTACGTCTAGGCTGACTAAAGTTAATTTATATTGTTGAACAACATAATAATAAGCAGACTTTGTCATAAGTCAAATAGTTTGACAAATCTTATCAACGTTCGTACATTAAGCGTTACGTTACGTACGTGCCTTTACTAAATGAAACATTAAATCTGTGTTGCAGACTCGAGCTCGAACCACTCGGCCACCACGGCTTCTGACAGAAATGATTTATATGAATCTTGGTATAAATTAAACTTTATTTGTAATATGTGATTAACATATGTTTAAGTCTACATTACACCCTTTTCAGTAAATCCAGAAAAAGTACATATATAGTTACAACAAATTTATTTATTATACACGTTTTAAAATTCCAATACTTTTAATAATAATTCACCTAATTCGGCCGCACCGTTTTCATTGTATATTATTGAGTACGGTTGTTTCTGCAGTTCTTGCATCCATGCTGCTATTTTAGGGTACCTGAAACAGTATACATTTTACCTGCTGTTACCGATGCAATTAAATAGTAAAACTACAATGGATAAGCAGGTCTGGAAGAAGACACAGGTAAAAGGAGACGTTCCAACTAACTAGATCAAAGCGATCGAAAATTCAATAATAGGAACGTCAAGAGTATAAAAAAACTGTCGAGCACGTGTGAAGTAACTGATGAATGTGGACAAATTGTCAGAGATCAAAGGCGTGGTTCACCTTCTCTGGCTAATACCCAGGCAAGTTATGTTGCCGTCACTTTAAGACACTTAGGAGCCATATCTCAAAGATCTACTAACAATAAAAAAAAACAGATGGAAATATGTATCGCTGGGCACAGCGTTGGCCGTACTTCAAAAGTTGACAGACATAATTTTATGAGTACAACATTACCTATAACTGTACCTCGATGTTTTAAGCCAAGCAATCGCCTTCGTAGATAGTGTTGTGCTCGTGCACTGAATGGGGTTTCTAAAACTGCACAAGAAAAAACTACGCCAGTAGCTGAAGGAAAGAATAAACACTTACATTTCGACATTTAGAGGCGCTATGAAAACCATAGTCGAGACAGTAGCGTAAGCGGAAATATCAGCAATTGTAAGGCTGTCTCCAGCCAAATATTTATTTCTGGACAAGAACTCTTCAATATATTCATATCCTTGTAATATATCATTCAGCTTCTTCTGAGTCACCTTTCTGTTACCCTCTATAAGAGCTTCGTACTGAAACAATTGAAAGTTATGAAGGCAAAAATGGAAATTATTCATAGGGCTCAAACAAGAATTTTCAGAATGCCATTTTTTAATAAAAATAAGGTAACAAAAGACTCTTAAATTTACATTATGCCCAGAAGCAGGAAAATCATGCGTTGCTTTTAACTTTTAAATTACCTTACCGATACATTCCTTAATCTTGGGAACAGAATTGTACCCTCGAAGAATAATTGCTGATTTATAATTGCTCGCTTTTTGATATCTGTGGGATAAAATGTACTGTTCTTGTCGTACGTGTCAGCCAAATACATCATAATTGCATGGCTGAAATTGTTAAAAAAATATATATGAAATATAAAAAAAACTACATATCTTGGGATTAATCTACACATAGAGAAATACAAAAATATGTGTTCATCGCCAGGCGTTCGCTTCGCGTTAAGAGCATATAAATTGGTGGCACGCAGGAATGATGGAAGCAAACCCTATTTCACCAATATATTTCATTGCCAACATGACGAATAGCCATTCTGTCGCCGTATATTTTTCAGAACAAATGATTATTTTCAAATTAAATAAAAAATTACGCCTTTTAATTTCTTCCTAAACTGTTCTTTCAAATGTTTCTGTTTCAAATGTGTCTGACTGGTTAGAGTAGTTGCCTGCAACACAAAGATTGCTGGTTGGAATCCTGACTGTAACAATGTGTTTTCCGGAACTTAAATACAGTGATTAGTCACACCACGAACTTTAAGGTGAAGGAAACATCGAGGTGACATACGTTTGATAAGAAAATCAGAGGCGTATATATAGTCGTGCTTGAGTAACAAGCGCGGTACACGGTATGGAGTTTTAAAAAAACGGTGTGATAATATTCCTGCAGGGTCACCAGCAACCACAGGAAACCGCATACCATCAGGTAGATCGAACGCCTGCTTGCCACCATGGTGGTATAAAAAAAAGTTATGGGCATGGACTTGCCATCTGTCACGTTGGCACCTACAATATATATCTGGCGGAAAGTGGGTGTATGGGTACTACCTACACACCTCTTCCTACTAAGGCCCTTCCTATCAAGGTAGGAAGAGGGTTTTTAAATCTTCACGCCTTACAGCGCCTTCAAGCCATATACCGGCCAGTAGGTATGAAGAGACTGATGAATGTGGAGGAAGCGAAAGAGGTATGCCAGTCTAGAGAGAATTGGCGCTTTATTCTCTCTGCCTACCCTATCAGGGACTCGGCGTGATCATATTTGCATTTAAAATAAAATAAGGTAAATACCTATCATGAAGGATAAAATCTCCATCTTCTAGTACTGGAACTCTATGGAGTGGATTCAACTGAAAAAGAACCGCTTTTTTATTTTGAGACTTCTTTTACTTTAAAAAGTTGATAAGTAACTAAAATTTAATTATAATGGAACAGTGATGAGTTATAAGTCACCACGATCCTGACTCTGAAGGTAAACGTCGAGACGAAACCAGCATACGTTTAAGAAGAAATTCAAAGATGTATAATGTATATAGGTGTGTAGAAACGGCGTTAGTCTTGAGATCTAATGTATTGTTTCAGGCGAAAAGTTGTGTATTCATTGGTTATTATAAATTGGTTCTCTTCGAGAACCCCTGTTTTTGAAATTGTAATTTTGATTTTATTGCACCAGTAGATAACTATGGCGTAATTTAAGTAAGAAATTAATACGAACGTATGTTTGGGACTTACTTTCAGGAACTCCGGCTTCAAATTATCTTTATCCAAGAGATTAACGTCGATGAACTCCGTAGGAACCTTGAATATCGCACACGCCATCATAGCTGCGCGAGCCGGCGGACTCAAATCAACCTTGAACAGTTTGACTGACATCTAAAATTGGCCGTTAAAAAAATCATTGTGAGTATCATAAAAAACAAAAATCTAAAAATTTTAAGACTACTCGCTTTACAAATTAATTACCGATACAAATATTAAGTCAAGCGTTTATTTAGTTTGCTTTTCGTAAAATAATTATTGAATGTTTGAATTGCTATTAAAAAAAAACTTACGCTCTCTCAGTACAATTATCAATGCGATAATACGTCAACACTCACACTCCACTAATTTTGTTACAAGGTCATACGCCTTTATATATACCAGATATCGTAAATATTGTAAAGGTATGTGTACATTGGTGCTATAATAATTATTATATATAGATATTTAATATGTTCAAATAATGAAACTAAAAGATATTTATTCCTTATGAATATATATTATAAACTATCTACCCACAGACCCACTTTTCGCGGCTTAAGTAAAATACGTGATAGTAAAGAAATATATTTTTAAGCAATGTTTTTGACATATAGCTACATAGTTAATTTGATGGAATTGAAAGTACACTTGGAGGTACCTGGAAGAAATCAAATAGACCACGTTCTAACTCAAGTACAGTTGACCCAAGTAACACAAATGTGCATGTAGCGAAAGCGTTTGAAACTTTCGGACGGACACAGAGCCCATCCACTAAAGTTCCCGAAGGGTATCGTTATACGAAAACATTTTTTTTCACCGGCAATATGTGATAGTTTAACAAGATATATGGAGAGTCTATCGCCATGTGAAGATTTATTAACCATCTTTGTAGTTCATTTATATCGTTTACTTTCACTTTACACATGAGGTAAGAATAAATCATTGGTTTGTTTCGCGAATTGAATCAGCGTCTGTATACAGGTTATTTAAATTTCATAGCAACGCCAATACGGCAATCTTTAAATAATATATTTTTTTTTTTAATAATTTTAATTTAAAATTGGTATGTTTTATTTATCTGTTTCCTTTAAAGCTAAAGTTTGATCATTGCGATAAACTGTGCAAAAATGAACTAAGACCATAAATTTATGAAAGAACCTCTGATAGTAGAAAAATTAAAATGTTAAGTGTATTTGTTAGCACCTTATTACAGTGTTTTGAAGAATGGTCAAAATTTATTCAATTCCGTTCAGCCATTCTTGCGTGATTTCATGACAAATATCGTCTCAAACTGTCTCAATGAGTAAGCAGGATATGTCAAAATAATCTTAGACAAATTATATTTGTACAGATACCTATTATACCTGGCACCTAATATACCTCTGGCGGAAAGTGGGTGTGTGGGTATTACCTATACACCTCAGCCTACCCCTTCGGGGACCCTTGTGGGAAGGCGTGAGGATATATTATTATTATTATAACTATTATATAAATATTTTTTTCACAGGTACATAAATACGCTAAAAATATGCATTGCTAACGTCTGAATTCCAGTAAAATGTCTAGATCATACTCATAATCAAATGCTTAAACTGATAAATGCTTTGTATTCTGCGGTTACAGCTACTCAACGTTAATATACATATTTATGGTGTCGTTCCAATAATATCAGTTTCTCTTGAAACACTATCTATTGATGAAAACCACACTGAAATCTAGCATACCTAGTTTAAAAGATTTTAGAGTACCTACAGATGGCGAGAGAGAGAGCGATTGCGATTTGCATGATACTACTATTGAAATTTGAAAAGAAGCACTAAATCTTTATCCCTATTGTAGTGATTGTCATGTATTGTTGAAGATACATACATATAATATCGAGCAACAAAGTTCCATCTTATTTGCATATAGCATTGTAGCAGACTGTGTTATAAACTTTGATAGCTTTGCCTGTTCTGTACGCAGCTCCCATGCTTAAAGTTGGACGAGGGAGACGCAATCTCAGAATATGCCAGTGTGCTCGTTGTTTCAGTAAATTCCATCCAACGGCCTCTAAAATTAGCTTTGTTTTCTCATATTAAAGTAGTTGAGTAATTTGATTAAACTTAGCGTGTTCGTAGGTGGGTCAGGCGGTTTAGTAATAAGCTTTGCGTGATATAAGACAAGATTATAGTTTGCTTAGTAAGCCCGAGGTGGCCGAGTGGTTCGAGTGGATCGAGTAGTTGTCTGTGACACAAAAATCGAAAGTTCGATTTGGTACAGTCACCAATGACTTTTTCTGAACTTACAGATATTAGTCACAACCCGAGCTTTACGGTGAAGGAAAATATCGAGGGGAAACCAGCATAGGTCTGAGAAGCAATTAAAAGGCGTATGAATAGATGTGCTTGAGTAACGGCGATGGACTCGCCATTTGTCACGTTGGCACCTGAAATATATCTCTGGCGGAAAGTGGGTGTGTGGGTACTACCTATACACCTTTGCTTACCCCTTCCGGGACCCTTGTGGGAAGGCGTGTGCAGTCGGGATTCGAACTCGATCTTTGTGTCGCAGGCAACTAATCGAACCAATCGGCCATTACGGCTCGTGAGGCATTTCATATGTTTATTCCCCAATTTCGTAATATTAAGAAAAGTTTATCGACGTAAGATAACATATTTTTCCTAAACACGAAAAAAACTGTTAAATATTCATGTAGCTCGTAGAACGCTAAACGAAAAGTTCAAGACCCTTTAAGTTACCCTGAAGGTGTTTGTTCTTATTTAGTTTTGTTCAGTCCAATTTACCTGGGGAAAGCTCTCGACAAATTCATTCATCATGTTGAAAGGTACTTTTATACACATACTTAGTACCTACACTTGTATTCAAGTTATAACTGTTGATTGGTTTCTATACAAGTCATGTTTGTTAACTATTATTATTATATCTCCAAGCCTTCCAATTATATGCCAACGTGACAGATGGCAAGTCGGTCGTTTCACCAGCACGACTTTCCTTCTACGACTATACATATTTGAATATTTTCTTATTCGTATGCAGGTTTCTTTACGGTGTATTTTTCCCCATAAAGCCTGTTGTGTTAATAATCACTACTTAAGCACAGAAATAAATTCATTCAAACTGTCGAGATTCGTACTTGCAATTGGCGACTACTTCAGCCAGTCGACCATATTTTTTTTCTTTGTATGTAATTATTTTATTGCCTTTTGTAGCCTGTTGCGTTGATGATTGAATCAGAATTTTGAAGAAAAGAATCAAAAATCCAGAATCAAAGTCATTCAATGTAATCAATTTCATCGAAAAGGAATACCATACTAACCTACCACATCAACACGGGGTAGGTTAGGTTAGGTTACGGAACCAATAACAAAATCGGTTCATAAACGACGAAGTTATCCGCGAACACATAATTATATATTTATAATAATAATAATATAATATATCCTCACGCCTTCCCACAAGGGTCCCCGAAGGGGTAGGCAGAGGTGTATAGGTAATACCCACACACCCACTTTTCGGCCGAGGTATATTAGGTGCCAACGTGACAGATGGCGAGTCCATCGCCGTTACTCAAGCACGACTATACATACGCCTTTGAATTGCTTCTCAGACGTATGCAGGTTTCCTCTCGATGTTTTCCTTCACCGTAAAGCTCGTGGTGTGACTAATCACTGTACATAAGTTCAGAAAAACTCATTGGTACAGTCGGGATTCGGACTTGCGACCTCTGCGTCGCAAGCAACTGCTCGAACCACTCGGCCACCACGGCTCTTATATATTTATTTATTTATTGTATCCATATTAGAACGGCCAGAAGCCACTTATACTAATAGGTAAACGCATTACGTGTATATATGTATATATATATGAACATTTATATGTCGATGGAGAAACATACTCTTTTTTTGAAGTCAGTTAAAAAACTATTCCATTCTCCTGTGGACTTATGGATGCACTTTGACAAATTA
Organism: Drepana arcuata; assembly: GCA_016069955.1. Lineage (NCBI taxonomy): Eukaryota > Metazoa > Arthropoda > Insecta > Lepidoptera > Drepanidae > Drepana > Drepana arcuata. The sequence goes on from JACCPG010003744.1 coordinate 7,996, forward strand.
TATCCAAATGTCTAATAATCTATAATGTCGGTATATGGGAGGGGAGGGAGGGATAAGGAATATCCCTCAACAAAATTAACATACAGCATTGTAATAAACTGAATAGTTCATTCGTAACTATACAACAGAGAAACTTCTCCCCTTATATCACAAAGTCATAGATAACACTGCAAAGTGGAAACTATTCCGACAATGACCATCTAGCCCGTTGAGGTAGGCAGTAAGATAACAGAGTCGCTTTACCAAATGTTCCGTGACGAGCGTTGCTTGCCTTCGGGTGGCCATTACAGAAAGATTAATGACGTCATCGTGTCTCCTTCTGAAACACAATCACCGCACTGCGACGTGTGCAATGCAAAATTAAACAGTTTCATTGTTGCAGCAATTGTGTTAAACGTAGTCTACCCGTCTTGCGGCTCTTGCGGGAATGCAGCTCCTTAGTATTTAGGTTTCATGCAATTAACTCCAGCTAAACATTTAAAAGATTGCACAATAATAAGTATATTATATCGCGTTATGTTTGATGCCTTTCAACAAGGATCCCAGGAGATATATGGGTATACATTAAAGTTATATACTTAATGTGATCCAACTTAATGTAATCAAATTGCATTTATTAGCTAGCACGATTTATTGATAAACAAATTATGTTGATATAAGCTTTGGCTTAAAATAATTGATTGGAATGGGACCAGAACAAAGATGTCAGAAGAGCTGTGATTTGATGTAGCCAAGATGTGGGTCTGTGTTACAGTATCGTGGCGAACCCTGGTTCTGATGAAATAAGAGGTTTATTGAAATTATATAAGCGTAGATTTCAATAACTTTTACATTCAGTGAACTCGCGGAGTGGCATTGTCGCTGTGCGACAAAACTCCTTAAATAAAGAGAAAAAAGTATAAGTACAGATATTCTTCTTTAAATTAGCCTTAATTATGTCATGTTGAATAATTACTGAAAAAATATTTACAAGTACACATTTTACAAACGTGAGCTGAATGAACAAATTTGATCAACCGTTTAGGCAATTCCATAGCAATAATATTTTGGTAAGCAATACACCCTTCATACGTAGCTATCAAAATAATAAATATATATTGTTTGAAACAGGAAGCAATTCGGAGTACTCGTAAAGTTATAGAACGTTATTTGTATTCAATAAAATTGCAGTATCCCCAACGCTGCATCAATTTCATTGAGTAACAAACAAAAATTGGAATATTGAAAAGAGGCGATATTGAACCCGGAACATCACATTGATCGTTAGCACTAAACTAAAACAATACACCAAGTATTTTTTTTACCCGGAAATTTAATTATGATAAACATCGACTTATCGGGTCAATTATGAATCTAAACCTTGTCGGTTGCCGAAGAGGAAAGGAGAGGTAAACACCTACTTTCTACTAGAGGTAAACTTTTGCACTAAACGTATGCAGTTTTCTCTCGATGGCTTACTTCCCCGTATAGCCGTGGTGTGACTTATTACTGTAATTAAGTTCAGAACTCCTTGGTACATTCAGGATTAGATCTCGAACTACTCTGCCATCACGACTTTCATTGAAATATATTAAGCTACAGTCGCAGAACAGTTCGCACGATAGCATATAACGAAATAATACAATTTATTCACAATTACAAAGTACATTAATAATAGTGATCCGATAATTAAACGGTCAGTAAACGTAACCACAAGGCTAAAGATCACGGGTTTGATCACTGCGAATTTATGTGATGAACACACAATTTAGTACCTATAGATATCCTAGTTAGTATTTTATGACAAAGCATGTGCTGATAACTTTTCTTTTTGTATGACGAAGCCGTTTTTGTGGCGAATACGTTTTATGTTCAACCGACGAAACCTGCGAAGTGGATAATATTTGTAGATTTAATTCCTTTACAAGTTAACTTTACTGCCCTGCAATCAGATATTCATGCTAAAATTTAGTCACAGCTGGATATTTTTACCGAGCATTTAATGTTCTATGTTTGATGTATATGTACGTATTCTTGTACATCAAATTTTGGAATATAATTATTCATTGCAGGCTTACTTTACCTTGTGTGAGTAAATAAAGTCCTAAATTGCAGATTAGTCACACCACGGGCTTTACGGTGAAGGAAAACATCGAGAGGAAACCTGCATACGTCTGAGAAGAAATTCAAAAGGCGTATGTATAGTCGTGCTTGAGTAACGGCGATGGACTCGCCATCTCTGACGTTGGCACCTAATATACCTCTGGCGGAAAGTGGGTGTGTGGGTATTACCTATACACCTCTGCCTACCCCTTCGGGGAATCTTGTGGGAAAGCGTGAGGATATATTATATTATTAAATTATTAAAAAGCGATAAGCTTAATTTTGGAATATAATTATTCATTGCAGGCTTACTTTACCTTGTGTAAGTAAATAAAGTCCTAAATTGCATTGCATTCGTCTAACACACTTTAGAAAAGTCAACTATCCTTTTAAAGTAGTTTATACCTAATTGTAGCAGAGTGTGAAGTTACAAGCATTTACGGTAGTACCTACCTTTAACATTACAGCGCAAGAAGGATAAAACTTGTTAACGTCATGAGCGCACTAACTGAAACAAGGACAGTCAGTTTAAATTAGTTCTGAGTGCACTTACTTAATATTTTATTCTACTTAAAAACACATATATGATAAAAGGTAGCTATTACTTTTACGCCAACATTATAATGAACTAAGCACTTATCTGCCGTTGATAACGACTATTATCAAGTTTAATTAAAAACATGTTTGACGATAAAGCTCCTGAAACATCCGATATTTTGTGAGATAAATATATATATTAAGCCAATACTCAAGATAGATACCTACCCTAACACATTGCTAAGCTAGAGCATAAAACCCACCAAATTCAAGCTATACAAAAGCTTATGTATTTGCTACTCCAAAAATCTTTAGTATATACCGCATAGTTTTCAGGTTACTGTTATGCAACTTAACCCAATTCTTAACGACAAAGTATTGAAATATTGTACAACAAAAAAATAATATCACAATTTACAACACAAAACTGTTCCCGAGTTCCACGCAAAGCATGTCCAGTGAGGGAAAGTAAGCTATAAGTATGTTAATTATAAATTATAAGAATGCTTTCATCAACGACGCAATGGAGTATAAAAGCATCAAAGACATTATTCGTTAATTAAAATAATTGACAAACACTGAACATTCGTTACATTTATCTCATTGTAACGAGATGTCGAGGTCATTTGTGAGAATTCAAACCTAATAGACGAGGTTAATAACATAAAATTTCATTAACACGAACCACGGAAACGTTTGAGCTTGAAGATGCGTTCATAAATACACCAGTCTAATAAATTGGCTACTAGAGACATTAAGATGTACGTGAGGGTTGGCAACAGAATTTAAACTGGGAATAAGAAGGGGTTTGATACTTCCTTTGAATTAGACAGTTCTTTGTTACCTGTGAAGGATGCTCTCGTATGTTTAATTATATAATATCCTCAAGCCTTCCCACAAGGGTCGCCGAAGGGGTAGGCAGAGATGTTTAGTACAAAGAAATATTTACTTATATAGATGGATAATAATAATAATAATATAATATATCCTCACGCCTTCCCACAAGGGTCCCCGAAGGGGTAGGCAGAGGTGTATAGGTAATACCCACACACCCACTTTCCGCCAGAGGTATATTTGGTGCCAACGTGACAGATGGCGAGTCCATCGCCGTTACTCAAGCACGACTGTACAAACGCCTTTGAATTTCTTCTCAGACGTATGCAGGTTTCCTCTCGATGTTTTCCTTCACCGTAAAGCTCGTGGTGTGACTAATCACTTTACTTAAGTTCAGAAAAAACTCATTGGTACAGTCGGGATTCGAACTTGCGACCTTTGCGTCGCAGGCAACTGCTCGAACCACTCGGCCACCACGGCTATATAACTACATAACATTAGTATAATTATGTATTGCTCTTTAGAGATCGGCTTCAATCTATGATTAAGTAAACAAGTAATGTAATGTAGCTAGCCAAATTCAATTACTTATTTGAACTGCCATTGTACAATACACGTTTACTTATATAACAAAAGTAGATCCATTTCGCCAAGCCATCCGGGAATATTTTGATTTACAAATGTATGTTGGTACATTAATATAACAACAATGCATGTGTGTTTCCAACTCTGTTTAGGCTAACAACGCCTCGGGAAATTATTATATCTTCATCCGACCGGTAGACATACCGAATGATACGTCATATATTGTGTAGAATAAGCAGTATTAATGAAATACTTCAAATAAATATTACTTTAATTTTTTTTTATTATATATACATATCATCATGCCCAAGTCCCTAACTGGGTAGGCAGAGAGTATTAGAGCGCCAGTTCTCTCTAGACTTGCATACCTCTTTCGCTTCGTCCACATTCATCAGTCTCTTCATACATGCTCGTCGGTTTCGAGTACTCTTGACGTTCCCGGCCTTGAGCGTCCGATCGATTTGATCCAGGTAGTTGAAACGTGGTCTTCCTCTCCCTCTTCTTACACACACTTTTGCTTTGTATCTGTTTCGTCTATCTTTCTTCAAGCTATTTTCATACTTCCTTTGACATACCCAGGATTTGCTGCCATACAATAAAGTAGGCACCAATATCATATTGTGGACAGCAACTCGAGCATTCTTGCTGAGACTTTTGCTGCCCATCAACGCCGACATGGCCACATTCACCTTATTACAGGCAGTTATCTTTCTGTCAATATCTAATTCATACTTTCCATCTCGTGTGAACATGCTTCCTAGATATACAAATTCATTCACTTCTAGTATTTGTCCATTTACCGAAATAACACACTCGGTAACTTGTTCATCTCTTTCATTTGAAAGAGATGAACAAAAAAAAGAGTATTTACTCTTTTTTTTGTATTGTCTCTCGTAGCGTGAGTTCCGGGAACTTTTGCTACTTAACCGGTCAATGGCGAGACCAAGGCCTCCAGCCAGGCACTTTATTTTTAAGCAACACAGCTAAGGGCACCCCCTGTGGGGTACGAACCTCGGCTTAGGGCGTTGCTGGATCGCGAGCAAGGGAGCTGGGCTGGACTGGTAATTTTATTTAAATATCATTTGGGGGCGGGATTTGTGTGTCTGGCTCGGCGCGGGCTGGCGTTTGCGGCGGAGGTCGGGGGACTCGCCATCTGTCACGTTGGCACCTAATATACCTCTGGCGGAAAGCGGGTGTGTGGGTATCACCCATACACCTCTGCTACCCCTTCGGGGACCCTTGTGGGAAGGCGTGAGGATATATTATATACATTTTTTTTGTCGGTAAGTCCAGGGAAACTGACGCTCTACTCTTTCTGGCAACCCCGTCAAGTACACAGTGTGATGATCAAGGAGTAAAAGCTATATCTTTTCTCCTGAGATATGTTTAGGTGACGAGGACAACACCGTTTCTCAAGCTCGACTATATATAAGCATGTCGTAGATTTTATTCTCAAACGTATGCAGATTTCCTCACTATGGTTTGTTGCGTTCGCTCGTAGCGTTATTGATAATTTTACTTAAGTTCATAAAAATCTTCGGTACAATTTGGGCTTCGAACTTGGAATCTTAACATTACAGGTGACTGGACTGCAATCAATGTCTGCCTTTAATGGACTTCCAAGAATAGAGGATACTTATCCTCTATTCTTACTTTGAATAAACAGTTTTCCAAAAAGCTTCAAAACGGTGCTTATTTTATCCTAGTGAACTTACTACTTGTAAACTGTGGCGTCTTACTTACGACGAAGTGTGGTATTAATATACACGATAGTAGACACGAAATACTTATGTTTAAACGTTACAGAGGTTGAAACGCGACAAGCAAAATCAAATATTCCTATATATAAAAATATTCGAACATCGAAAATTCGAATATTCGAAAATATATAAAAATATTCGAACTAAAATGTTTCCCATTTCTGGCTGGGAGATTAAAGCACTCCCCCGCAGTGAAGATTACAGGTTGAAAGCATATCAATGATGACGTTTTCTATTTTAGACGTCTAACATAATATTTCACGTTTATTTTGAACGCGTCATACTCATCATATTATAGAATTTACCCTTAAATTATAAAGGATATTATCTTTGCATTCTACATATTATGCTCGCATAGTTTCCAAAACTCACTTCGCCAGCACATTCCCGGAAAAATTCATATCACATGCACGGATTGTTCCAGTAATAAAACGTGAACGCTTCACTTTCGCGAGTCATTTTCGTATGTGGGATATCTATCATGCGAAACTTATTCATGTAAAGAACCTTACCTATCCAAAAACCTTGAAAAGATTTACGTTGTAATAGAGATTTATATATATGTAGCATAACTTTTGTTATAGATACGGAAATAATATAGTTAAACATAAAGTAGCCTACTGCAAATGCAGAAAAAGGCAAATTCCAGCTAACGTGTGAACTTAAGCGCCGTTGCCTGTAAATTCTTGTGAATACATAAATGTATAAAACGGCGCCCATGACTCAGCTACTGTAATTTATAACTCTCGTGAGCGGAGTTTTAAACACATCAGCTTAATTAATTCCTTTTGAAAATTTTAGTTTCGCTTTATGAAGTTATACTCGCGCTCATGGTGCAATTTTTGTTAAGTTTTTTGGCAAGGTGTTCAAGCTATTAAATTTGGAATTATACTTGTATTGTTTCATTGTAGGTGAAGTTCATATTTCTTTATTTAATACTCATTAGTAAAGTGGTACTCGGATTAAATCAGATATAAAATGTTTTCTTTAATACACGTACGTGTTACTGAAGCTCAACTTCTTGCTGAACTAAACTTGGATATTACGACAAAAAGTATCTTTCAATTGAATAACGACACCTAATGGCAAACTTTGGAGTATTCCTGCAATTGTCCCGTTTTACATTCAAGGGATAGTTCTCAAACTGTTTGCATTGCACGCACGTCGTAGGCCTAGCTGCCATAGATAAATAAGTTAAAGAGGCCGATATTTCACTCCAAACCAATATCGTAAAAGGCAAAAAGAAAGCGTTTAAAACTTCTCCCTTGTTAGTGTTCCGGAACGTGGACCTAACGCAGCCCAAACTCGGGTAATGCTCAAGTATTCTTAGCATATCTGGAAAGATTTATCGGTAACAAAAGAGCATCATAAATTCTGGGAAACATAAATTATTAAAGTCAACTTTGCGTTTCCTTACGTCCGAAAGGTAAGCGCGCCTGACTTTTTATCATCGCGGCCGGAGCTTTAAACATAAAAATACTTGAGACAATTTTTCAGCGATTCAGACCCATGAATTTCAAATACGTTTTTACAGATAAGGGCCATTGTTGATATAAAATACGATTACGCAGCGTAGCCACGCGAGCGCAGCCATCCCAGACCATAAAAATTACAATACCTACAACAAAGCAGGCAAAAGGTACAAATCATGAGTATACAAAGTTTGTACTAATGACGAAAAGTAACCTACGTTTTTACGATGGAAAATTCTTTTATTACTCCTTCCAAGTTTTTATGCTTTGTAAGAATCTTAGCTTGAATAATGCAAAGCAATTATTGTCATTGGGGTTGTATGGCGCAAGCGGGGTAGGTTGGAGCAATAATGTAACTTCTCTTATTAAATTGTCGGTGGTGAATCTTAAGAGTTATTTGTTTTGTTGCATCGACATAACGATATATTCAAAGCACTAACAGTTACGATGGACTCGCCTTCTGCCACATTAAATGCATATATAGGCTCTGGCGCATCTTAAATACATCTCTCGCTGTGGGTACTACCTACACACCTCTGCCTACCTCTTCGGGACCCTTAAGGCGTGAAGATATATATATGTATTCCTACAGTTTCTAGAACACAACTGTAACATATAATTTTTTGAGAAATCCTGTATATATCCTGATTTGACGGGTTGTCCGTTCAAATTTAGAGCTGCCCGACTGGGGCAGTACCTTCACCCTATAGAAGTCCGTAGCCAAATAACATAATTTACTGTGTTGTGTTCCTACGCGGTGAATAAGGTCTCCAGTAAAGAGCTCTTTGGGCCCTCCCCGGGGGGATTGTTATATTGTGTTGGCAGCAGAGGGATTTGTCCTATTATGCTGCCAACACGGTATAACTCTCCGAACATAGAGTGGCAGCGCGCAAGTGATACTTTGGTATCATTAGCGTAAATAGGCTACGGTAACCGTTTCTAATCAGGTGGGCTGTATGCTTCTTTGGCACTCATCTATTATAAAAAAAAATGCTATCAACAGTGAACCGACGTAATGTTATGTTTGTATGTATAAAATGAAAGGCTTATAAATCGTAGGAGATATTATCAAACTCATAGGTACATAGAATGCTAGAAGGTATATACTAGTTGCTCCTCTATCACGGTTTGAATAATACATTCTATCGAATGAGCATATTAGGTTTTTAACTGTATACTTTAACTTAATTATAACTCTGGGGAACTCTGTCCCTTCAGACATGTCAAATCAAATCAAATCAAAATCTTTTTATTTCACATAGGCCCAGGTGGGCACTTATAAAACGTCGAAAAGGAAGCACGGTTCGGGTTGGTCGCTTCCATGGAGAAGAACCGGCAAGAAACTCCATGGTTACTCTTTTCAAATCATTAGGCATATACAATAACAATATTTTTTCGTTACAGCAATAGTACCCAAGTATGGGGGAAATTGAACTTAGATTTTAAATTAATTACTGCAAAGGATCATAGAGTATATATATCGCAATATTCATGCTATAGATAACCATTTCAGAATACACTTTTAAAGTTTCAAACATAAATCTGTCTTGGCCGCCCGCTGGGACATTGTTTGCGGTATTGAGTTAAAACGGTCGGACGGGACATAACAAGTGGGAAATTACATTAGCTCCCAGTGTCGACAGTAGTGAAATGCGATTACATTCAACTGTTGTGCTGAGATTTGTATGTAAATATCTCCACCAGAGTGTGGTATTAAGTTATTATAAGTACCTCCTTATTTTTCTCGCGTCAATCTTTTCAATGCTGAGGGTCACGATATCTCGTGATTAGCACCTTCGTTTTCACTACTTGCCACTCCTCACCAATCCACACTGCTAACGATCAAAACTAATTTTTGATCGTTAGCAGTGTGGAGAGCTTCATGGGCAGTGCTGTCTACTACTAGTCTGATAGCAACATGAATAAGATAAAACCGAAGTGTAGGTTCGGCCTGTTAGCCACATGTCTACTATTTTGCCTGTGAATATGAACTTTTCCAAATTATCACTAATAGAATACCACGAAAACCACGAACCCAATGATTTTTTTTCATAATTCTTAAGTAAATTAAGTAAATTAAGTGCCGCATAAGTGCAAAGTAAATGCCATTACTATGCGGCACTTAAGTAAATTAAGTGCCGCATAAGTGCAAAGTAAATGCCATTACTATTATAAATTAAATACATTATATTCATACATAATATGTAAGTACAAAGATTTATACAATTATTAATGAATTTAAATGCTCGAATGTAGAAGAGTCATTTATAACCTGTTAAGAATTTGTTTGACAGTGAAATGTTTTCAAACAAAAGAACCTTTTCCCCAAATACATATATCACTAAATATTATTAACATCATGTAATTTTGGGTCTTACAAGTCACGCGACTCTTAAATTAGGAATTAGCCCAGTTGCTTACGTAGCCTTGGATTTCGTTATTATTTCTTTTTCTCACCAAGACGTCATATTTGGATAGATTAATCAAGTTCCTAATTAATTGAAATGAAATAATTTTATTCGCCAGAATACCGTGTGATGTTTATAAATTTACCTACATAGTGATTGAATCGCGTGTTTGGCAACATAATATTGGCGTGCGAATTTTCCCGTAGGTAGGTATTTATATTCTATGGATACCTCCTAACTTATACAACTAGGGCGCAATATTTTAACAACAATTAAATACAATAATATTAGTAAAACTTACAATTAATACAATTTAATACAATATTTATTACATTTTAAATTGTAGCTCATGGTCTTATTCTTTTATTCCTTTAAATTAATAATAATCATTATAATATTTTTTTATTATAATAAAAAAGGTCAGGTCATTATGGGGTTTTCATTCGTTTTAGATTGACGGTTCACACCACGTAGCTTAAGACGGAAGTACAGAAAGCACCGAACTGTAATTCTATCATCTGAAAATAAAATTTAAGAATGGCAATCTTCAGAACAAAGCGAGAGTGCTGAATAACATTATCAGCCGGCTAATCATCCCTAGTGGTGTGTTCGTGTATATGGCAATAGCACGAGGACCGTTTAAAAGTGATAAAGCGCTTAAGGAACTTTGATAAAAATACTCAAATTTACACTTGATAACTTAATTGGGTATTTGGTTCTACAAAAAAATCTTATCAAGATACACAACTTATCTAGACTTAAAACAAACACTTAAAACAAACCAGAAAAAATTACCCGTAGGAAAATTTTCTTAGAACGTGATAAACACACTGCTTAAATAATACACACATAGAATCTGTAAATATGATGTGAAATATGGGTGACTTTTGGAAGTTCATGTTGAAGTTTAAATGAGATTCTTAGAATGTTTGTAAAGTGTTCCTTTACGTTGTTTCGTACCTTACATTGCTAAATAATAATGTATATTTTGAGAATATATTGTATATGACATCGCTAACGCGGCTGGAAAACTGTGTTGGAGACTGGCTCAGGACCGAGAACACTGGCGTAGAACCGGGGAGGCCTATACCCACCATTGGGTGCATGGGGGCAGAAAATGATGATGATGATATTGTAACTGAAAGTTTAGTTTTTTTCGTATTTATTTAAATTATATTCATTGCCGTGAGCCGTGGTGGCCGAGTTGTTAGAGTAGTTGCCTGCGACACAAAGATTGCAAGATCGAATCCCGACTGTACCAATGAGTTTTTCTGAACATAAATGCAGTGAGGTAAGGTTTTCCTTCATCTCATAGAGAGGAAACATGCATACATCTGAGAAGCAATTCAAAAGCGTATTTAAAGTCATGCTTGAGCAACGGCGATGGACTCGCCATCTGTCACATTGGCACCTAAAATATATCTCTGGCAGAAAGTGGTTGTGTGGGTACAACTACATATACACCTCTGCCTACCCCTTCGGGGACCCTTGTGGGAAGGCGTGAAGATATATTATAAATCGAACACGCCATTTTACGTGAACAGATTCTTTAATCCACCACGCATACATATTTCTTTATTTAATTAACACACCAACTACCCCACGCACATTATTATTTATATTATAAGAACATAGGTAGAAGGATTGTATATTACATGTACGTAAAATAAAATACGCAGTCCGTGTAATATTAATCAAAGCCGTGACAACCTATTTTCTGAACTGACACGAATCTAAAACTAATATTTTACAACATACTTCTAATAAAATGTGCCATAAAATACCTGTCAATAAAACGCTATTTTAATCAAAATTGTGACGGTAGCAGGTGGAAAAAAACGAAGTTGATTATTTTAGACCCAGGATTAATTTATGTATTTTAAATACCAGTGATGTTAAAAATATATCACTGTGGAAAAATTCGTATCTTTGTAGTGTCTCCTGTTGGGTTCGACTAAACTCCACTTTAACCCTACAAAGACACAGATTTGCGCGTTCACTACCAATAAAACTCCATTCGCTGTGACTACAATTCTAGAACATTTCCCTAAACACCTGGGAGGTATTGGGATCTTTGGCATTGACATCTCTAGCGTCGTTCAGTTCCGTCGTCATTTGGAGGATAGGTTGACGTCCAAGAAAAGAGCACACCGAGCGTGCTCATCAGAGCTAAGCAGAATTCCCTCACATCAGAATAAAAACAACTCTTCTGCATCTTCTCAGCCTAACTCTTCTTATTTACCAATTTAAGTTACTTATTTTATTATACGTAGAAGTAACTACGTCTTTCTGTCACTTTCGATAGCTATTCATGTCTAAATCGAACCCATCTTGATGAAATCTCAAGAACAATGCTTCATCCTTCGGAACAAGCCGATTACACGCAACTGGAGTTGTGGGCGGAAAAAAACATCGGTGCTTATAGTGGCTGTTGTTACTTGCTGTTCGGTTTCGTTCCCAATAGCTTTAGTGACATGGATTACAAGTTAACCTACCAGCTCTATTTAAGCCAATTAGAGGAATTATTATTATTATTAAATTTATTATAATTAAAAAGCCGTGGTGGCCGAGCGGTTCGAGCAGTTGCCTGCGACGCAAAGGTCGCAAGTTAGAATCCCGACTGTACCAATGAGTTTTTCTGAACTTAAGTACAGTGATTAGTCACACCACGAGCTTTACGGTGAAGGAAAACATCGAGAGGAAACCTGCCGTCTGAGAAGAAATTCAAAAGGCGTATGTATAGTCGTGCTTGAGTAACGGCGATGGACTCGCCATCTGTCACGTTGGCACCTAATATACCTCTGGCGGAAAGTGGGTGTGCGGGTATTACCTATACACCTCTGCCTACCCCTTCGGGGACCCTTACCTCCTTTATCCTCCCTTACCCTCCTCCTTACCCTTATATCCTCACGCCTTCCCAGTGTGAGGATATATTATTATTATTATTATTATATTTATTTCATGTATATAATGTTAGGCTTTGTTTTTAATTTATGTCACCCATTCATCAAATGTTCTGAAGTTAAATAATCAAGTTTGTCAACCAAGCTACGAATACGTGTTATAGTACGATGACAGATTCCATCTGTCACGTTGATATCTAAATATATCTTTTGGGAAATGTTGCACAAAGGTTTTTAGTTATTTAAATCACCGTGGGATAATTAAACGTAATTCGATATCTGTATAACAATACTCAAACTGTGGTTTACAATCGTAATTAGCGCGAAATGGCTAGTGGGACTTGGCGGTCTAATTACAAACATATTTAAGTGGATGATGGTTTGTCCAAAGGGGCTCTTATGGTTTAGTGTCTGTGCTGGAATTAGGAATATCATGTCGAGATAACATTTTATGTTTAAACATTTAGAGCATAGGCTCGATTCCCAAGTCAGCTAGAATTTTCGGGGTAGTTTATCCATGCTTACAATACAAGCTCATAAATTTTGTCTGTGAGATCATTTAGAAATCTAGAAAAAAAATATTATCGTTAACATATAACGCAATGGTTCAAATTAAAACTTTATTCAGACGTTTATCATCACAGATTATAGGAACTAAATATAAAGACAATATTAAAACTGTCATAGATGGCTTAATTGGCAGGTATATAGCGTTTTTTCATTCTTTTATGATAATATACAGACATAATCTGCTTGTGTTACATATGTGTACGTACAATTAGGTTTGTATCCGACTTTCTTTTATATTGAGTATCGCCTTACAGCTAAGGTAATGGCGCGAGTGTTATCCTTCTTTGGAATACATTTATTTCTAACCAAAAAAATATATTTGTAAGGGCCATAAGTACTCAGTAATAACTCTGTATTTTAATTTATTTGACATGCTGGTGCGAATTGAAATAAATAATAATATAATATATCCTCACGCCTTCCCACAAGGGTCCCCGAAGGGGTAGGCAGAGGTGTATAGGTAATACCCATACACCCACTTTCCGCCAGAGGTATATTAGGTGCCAACGTGACAGATGGCGAGTCCATCGCCGTTACTCAAGCACGACTATACACATACGCCTTTGAATTTCTTCTCAGACGTATGCAGGTTTCCTCTCGATGTTTTCCTTCACCGTAAAGCTCGTGGGGTGACTAATCACTGTACTTAAGTTCAGAAAAACTCATTGGTACAGTCGGGATTCGAACTTGCGACCTTTGCGTCGCAGGCAACTGCTCGAACCACTCGGCCACCACGGCTCTTATCTCGAATTGAAATCTTATACAAATATTGTGTATCTCGTTAAGTTAAGCCGAGTGGTTTAAGTAGTACCTACCTGCAAAGCCAAGATTGCAAGTTTGAGCCCCGGTGGTCTATACTGATGAGCGTTGTAATCTTAAATACAGCGATTTATCAAACCACGAGTTTTATGGCGGAGGTAAATATCGCGAGGAAACCATACGTTCGACGGTATGTACTTTCCTGTAAGTCTTTGAAGGGGTAGGCAGAGGCGTATCACTTTCACTCGCCATATATTTAGGCTACCGTGACCGATGGCGGCCCAACGCCATTTCTCAAGCACGACTATGTCTGAGGTATGTGAGTCTAGAGAGAACTGGCGCTCTATACTCTCTGTAAGAGAAAGTAAAAAAGACTAAAAGTCAAAGAAAGGACTTAAAAACACGCCGTAAGCTGGCGTTTGCTTGTTTTTATTGCTATCAAGTAGATAGAGTTCGTGCTTCACTCGGAATTCGCACTTTGTGAATCCTCTTAACAATGAGAACATGTCATCCTATCTGTTTGCTCTGCTTCGCGATTGGTGTCAAACCGTGGTGTTGTAATTAATTATTCTTTACTATCATTTATATTTTTAACTTGATACCACTTGACGATGATAAAATAATATTTGTAGGAACAGGAACCCTGAAATATTTAATGTATATATTAGTAAATAAAAAATAAATAAGAAAAATTTATGATATAATGTATTATAAAAAATATCAGGAAAAAGTTACTTGAGCCATGGTGGCTAAGTTGCTTCATACTGTGAGTCAACTTATGTACAGTTATAAATCACGCCACGATTTTTACGGTAAAGAAAAACATCGAGAGGAAACCTGCGTAATTATACAATACAGAAGAAATTCTAATACGTATACGTAGTCGAGCTTGATAAATGGCGAAGGAGTTGCTAGGCATCGGGTGGGCCCGACGTTTTTTTCATTCGAAAATATGAAGTTTTGTAACACCTATGCCTTGTGCGAAGGCGTGTAGATAGGCAACTATAATAATTAAATAAGGATATAAAAAAATATTGCAATAGCGTATGTCGTGAAATATAAAATAGTTTTACGCCAAATTATAGAATGCTTCACTAAAAATGATTATCCACGACATGAATAGGTGGCTTACAGATTGAAGACTTCGTTGCTGGTGTTATAGTTGTGCTTTAATAACCTACTTCTTTGGAATATTATATTCGATACCGTTCAAAGGTTTTATCCATAATTTATTTGTGGTACTTAAGTGGAAATAGAAATTACACTCCCGCACTGCGGTATATCCGCATAATCTCTGTCACCGCATTCTTTCTTATTACGAGCTTATTGCGTAGGTTAGTCCTCGCGGTATAGTCACACGGAGTCTATATGAGGGTAATGTAATAGTGGGATCGGTAAATAATCATTTATAACATCGGATTATGGCCGTAACTGATATTTATATAGACTGGGATTAAGTTAGGGCGGATATTCGAAAATATTGTGAGTAATGTCTGATTCATATAGTCGTTGGTGTTTGCATCCCAATGCATTTAATAAAAAATGTATCATACCGGGCCTTAAGTTCAAGTTACATGACGAATTTCATAAATATTCGCTAAGTGGCTTAGATATAAAATGTAACATACGGCAAGACACAAAACTTAGACAGTCAAACATACCGACGCTTTGTTTTATAATATGTAGTAATATATATCTGGCGGAAAGTGGGTATGTGGGTACTGCCTATAGAACTCTGCCTACCGCTTCGGGGACCTTTGTGGGAATCCTGGTAATGCATGGTCCAGAGAGAGGGTTGGGCGCAGGTGCAACGTTGGTTAATTCTTAGGTATCTTCTTTTTGCCGGTGGTATATTTATTTGCCAACGTGACAGACACCGAGTCCATTAGTGCATATATTATGCAGTATTTATTCAAGTGCATTGCACCACATATCTTATTTATCTGGGGATATATTACCTCTTTCGGGATAAAATCGTGCGATGCACTCACCCTATCAAATTGACTATTTGAGTCACAGTCAAAGCAGACCCAGTACAATCGATCACCTGTTTAACTTACAAAACGGTCGATTTATTACCATACAATTTTTATTGACTATAAGCTTGCATTTAAGCTACTTATTTTAAGCTACTAAATTGTTTTTACCCTATAATTAAGAAACAAGTTTTTTACTTTTATATATTTATAAGTTAAGAAGAATTTCAAAAAATAATATGCTTTGTTAGGAAGGCATTTTATATTTTATATTAATAAAACCACTACATGATTTCATCACATAATCAAACGTAAGTAGGTATATGTATATTATAGTATATATTGTAGTTGTATTGGAAAATTAGGAATATTTCGTTAGATTAGAACAAGAGCCCATTAATAGGTCGGCCACACGCGAGTAGGTAATACTTTTGCTAATGCCTATATTGGCTACAGTAAAAACTAACTAATAGCCGTTGTTTCCTACCTTCCAGGGTAGCAAACAAGCATACGTTTAGAAAAAAAACATTAAATCTTAACGCTTTCCCACAGTAAGAAGAGTAGGGAGTAGGTAGAGGTGTGTAGTAACACACATTTATCACCGGAGATATATTTATGTGCCAACTTGACAAATTGCGAGTCCATCGCCGTTACTCAAGCACGACTATACAAATTAAAATGTATTTCAAGCGAATAAACTGGATGCTTTCCTTCACCGTAAAGCTCGTGGTGTGATTAATGACTGTAGTTATGCGTTCGGAAGAAACTTATTGGTACAGTCTTTGTACCAATAAGTTTCTTCTGTACTTGCAATCCTTGCGTTGAAGGCTGCTCGAACCACTCGGCCACCACGGCTCTTAATACAATATCTGTACCCAATTTTAATTTTTTAATCACAAGATATATTTCTCATGTTATAATACTGTAACAGTAACTGCTAGAATGGTGTTCCTCGAGAAGTATGCCTCGAGTGTCGTTGCTTAGAAGTTATAGGCCACTTGGATACACTACTTCAGCGCTTTATCAGCACTTTGTTCCAGTAAAGGTACTAAAACTTAATAATGTGCAATATCGTCTATGAAAGGTTTAAGAGAGCTAAGACACTACGGATCTCCATTCAGAATTTGACATATCCCAATTGAGGCAGTACTACCTTACAGAAGATCACGGCATAATAATACTTTACTTTACGAGAGTAAAGTTTACAGAATTAAACATGGAATGGCCATTCTGCTAGAAGAAGGAATAGGTGAAGCCCACTCTGTTGTAAGCACAACAAATCAAGCGGGTCGTACACTTGTATTACAGATTTGTTACAGCTTGCAATAAAAATAAAATTAACCAAATAATAGCTTATGCTGTATTATTTATAAATAATAATATATCCTCACGCCTTCCCACAAGGGTCCCCGAAGGGGTAGGCAGAGGTGTATAGGTAATACCCACACACCCACTTTCCGCCAGAGGTATATTAGGTGCCAACGTGACAGATGGCGAGTCCATCACCGTTACTCAAGCACGACTATACATACGCCTTTGAATTTCTTCTCAGACGTATGCAGGTTTCCTCACGATGTTTTCCTATGTTATTCCGATGTGTTATTTAAGCCACGCCAAAAAATATAGTAATTCAACATATTACTATATTTTTTGGCGTGGCTTAAATAATACTATACATACATTTATGAGACACATATTATATATATGTGACTCATAATATTTAATTTATTTAAGTTATCAGTCACTCCGCAAGCTTTACGATTTAGGAAAACATCGAGAGGAAACCTACACGCGTTTGAGAAGAAATACAGAAGATGTGTATAGTCGCGCTTGAGAGACGGCGATGGACATCCGTCACGTTGGCACCAAAAATATATTTCACGCGAAAAGTGGGTATGTGAGTACTACACACGAAGACGTGAAGATAGATGTTGAATGATTTAAATATTTCATGTGTTCACCCATCAACATCCTTGGACTGTCTACCTATGTAAGCCCGGATTTCCTCAAGTCAAAACATTGACATTGGGTGAAATTTACATAATACCGAAGAGATTTGATAATCATTCCTATACATACATCTTACATACCTACACATAAAATGAAAACATAATTCCCACTGAAATATAATAATGAAAATCGCACCTCTCGACAACCGCATTATATCTTAGACAATTTATTGGAAGCAAATGCATTAGCAAAACCGAGAATGCACATTGAGAGTTCCAATCGCGGATGCTCGAATCGTGGAACATACCTAGTCACCCGTTAGGTTTTTGAAGTAATCCTACTTGTCCAAAGTAATCCACTAAAATGTGTGTCCTTGGTATTGGACACTCAAAGGCGTGTGTGAAGTCGTGTCTCAATAACCTCCTAGTCGCCTTAGTAAAAAGAAATACTTCTCAAACTCCCTCCTTGGGAATCCTTAAAGGAGCGAATATGACATTCCGTTTGATATCCATTAATAAAAAATATTCTATAAAATATTTATACATAGCATATTGTATCAAACCTCAATTAAATCATAGTAGGCTTCTCTGGTTCGAAAATAAACGGCGAATTGCGTCCCTGAGGCAATTTCCATGTCTTGCTAATGTTTCTTGATAAATCGTGCTTTATACAAAATGCAAAGCTATTTTTATCGTTCGTATATGCAATACAGGCCATAGATTAAATGCAGATGCATTCACTTTATAAAAAGAGATTTGCAAGCGATTGGTGTGAATGAGGGTGCATTTTCGATTACAAAGTAGATGTACAATACGAATGTTCACTAGAAAAAGCATAGGTTTAAACCACGTTCTGCCTAACTGCATTAAAAACGGACAACGTTCGTGTAGTCTAACTGTGTGGGCATATCCTACATATGTATTATGATTTAGGTTTACATACGAAATCGCTTTTAATTTTTCTTTTCTAATACCAGTTACCTTTCTAGCCTACATATACACCTCTGCCTACCTCTGCGGGGAACCTTGTGGAAAGGTGTGAGTATAAACTCATTATATATTGGAATTTTAGAAAATACCAATATTATAATAATATAATTCTAAAAAAAGCAATGGTGGCCGAGTGGTTCGAGCCTGCGACGCAATGGTCGCAAATTCGAATCCCGACTGTACCAATGAGTTTTTCTGAACTTAAGTACAGTGATTAGTCATACCACGAGCTTACCGGTGAAGGAAAACATCGAGAGGAAACCTGCATACGTCTGAGAAAAAATTCAAAGGCGTATGTATAATCGTGCTGAAGTAACGGCGATGGACTCGCCATCTGTCACGTTGGCGCCTAATATACCTCTGGCGGAAAGTGGGTGTGTGAGTATTACCTATACACCTCTGCCTACCCCTTCGGGGACCCTTGTGGGAAGGCGTGAGGATAATTCTCTTTGTCTATTTCTATCAAATAAAAAACAATCTCTTCGAAAAATATGCGGAGTAACGATCTTAGATCAAATCCGCAATGAAGAGATTCGCAAATCAACTGGCGTGAATGGGGGCGTAATTGTAAAGATGTAGAAAGGCATGTTACGTTTGTTGGACATATAGAAAAGATGAGTGAAGAAAGATTGACGAAACAGATATACAAAGCAAAAGTGTGTGCAAGAAGAGGCAGAGGAAGTCCACGCTCCAACTGCCTACCTGGATCAAATCGATCGGAGGCTCAAGAGCGGAAACGTTAAGAGTACTTGAAACCGACGAGCATGTATGAAGAGACTGATGATATAATTATCTATAGTACACAATATTACAGTCTACCTAGATTCATTTCAAACAACATACTCAGACTTATAAAAAATATATAAATTAGTAACAGAGTGCTTTGTTGGGAGCTATGTATAAAAAAATCGAAGTGTTATCCACTGGGTTGAGTTTATCCACTCAAGCTATTTCCAGCGAAGTGCCGTAGGTGGTTAATGGAAAATGGATTAAAATAATAAATTTTATATAGTAACACCACTAGAATATCTATGACCTAAATCTGATTGCGACGAGAGAATGGATTTCTGTCGAGTCAGTGAGAACGCTGCGAGCTGAATTATCGGCACCTTGCCGCTCGCGTTCCGACTCATTTGGTAGCATTTGCACTTTACCTTCAATATAAATCGCAGTTATTTTCATTAGCACGA
>JACCPG010003746.1:0-92442 GCA_016069955.1 Drepana arcuata
GATGAAGCCTACAGACGTCGCGGCAGCTCCCAAGCTCCCGGACGTCAAAGCATGCTGCGTGTCAGCTGGCGTGAAGCACTACGGATGCGTTGACAAACTGTGTGACCCGACCAAAACCTTCGAGATTGGCGTAAGTTGATGATTGGTATCATTCAACTATATGTTTTCACAACATTTTGGCCCATTTTTTTTTCTTTTTTAAAAACCATAATTGCAGAAACTTTAACCTTATGCGACGGAATACAAAATTAATGTACCTTTTTGCTTGGTACTGTATAAATAATTCAACCTATGTCTAAGCGATATGTCTCAAACAGGTTTCGTTTGAAATCGGAAGATGCAATGCTTGCTCAATAAGCACTAAGTTTTAAAGCGTAACTGAATAGTAAAAGTATAGTAGAAAGCACATACATACATACATACATAGTATCGCTGAGTCGCACGGTGGAGGCAGAGAGAGTCGAGCGCCAGTTCGTTCTATACTTATATTGTTTTCTTTATCTGTGCGGACATATGCAAATTCTTCCCTAACCAAACAAGTTTAAATAAATAATATATTAAAAATAGCAGTTTCTACCTTAGTTACACTTAATAGGTTTTCTTAATTATAATATATGTATGAACTAACCAAAAAAATTTTTTTTATGAAAATTACATCAAAAATTTAAATTAAAAAATCGTTTGTGTACGCCACGCTCATTAACTAATTCATCAATCACAATAACCATACTCCAGTGAATACATAGAAATATATTTAACCCTACCTCATCAGGCACTTCGCACACCTACACGTACACCCCATTTGTGACTAATGCACGATCATCCAGCAGGGTCATTTCTAACCCTCAGCTGCAGGTAACAGATCTGATGATATGCGCACCTTGGGCTGGAGTGACCTTCGGTTGCCTGGCCAACGGCATGGACCACACCCCGTGCTGCAGGGCCAGGGGTCTCCCGGAGTCGTGCCTACCGCTATGTAGTGGCAACATCACTACTCTGGACTTCAATCATTTTAAGTAAGTTATTTGAAACTACCAGTGGTTCGAGTAGTCAACTTCAACTACTTAAATCTACTTTTGAAATAACTTGGTAGCTCATAAACGGCACAAATTTGTGGATGTGTCTAACTATTCTGAATCTTTTCTTTTCTCATTTCGGGGTATTTTTTACAAGAATAATTTAACTTTTTTTTATTTTAATTTATTCCAGTCAATATTTGTGTCACTTGTTTAATTTGTCTAATTTGTGAATGTGAGAACATTGTAGGCTTTGTAGATTCTTAGATCTTGCTAACATTGTTATAATTATCTTGTTTTATGTATGCTTTGTATAGTAAGCAGCGACTTATTGTCGGGCCTACGTTGTTCCCCCATACATGGGTACTATTGCTGTAAGGAAATAATATTATTATTGTATATGCCTAATGATTTGAAAAGAGTGGAGTTTCTTGCCGGTTCTTCTCCATGGAAGCGACCAACCCGAACCGTGCTTCTTTTTCGACGTTTTATAAGTGCCCACCTGGGCCTATGTGAAATAAAAAGTTTTTGATTTTGATTTTGAAATCAAACTTTTAGCAGCTAAGGTACAACCGAACGGACAATTACATTTTATTTACCTAAGAGTACAGATCAATACATATATTTTGTATATATTTGTAGCCTGGCTACTAACTAGCTAGCTAGTCTTCTTGGCACGTTGCCTCGGGATACCGATTTGGGACAAATATTTTATCTGTAAGTAGTTAGTTTCAACTGTTCTTTGTAAATATTGTTAATTGTTGTTATTGTAAATAAATATACTTTGTAGCCTTATTATTATGGAAATTTATTAAATAAAATAAAACAAAAAATGTATGCTAACAGCCTGAGATTACGTATGAATACCTAACTTACAACAAAAGTTGTTCTCCAGATGCCTTCGGTACATGTCCTCTTTCACCAACTGCCTCCTGCAAGGCTACGGGGTGCTCCCGGGGGCTCCCTCTCGGCTGCACCTCACTAACATCGACACAGACTACGCGGTAGTCCACTGGGCCCCGCCAGCAACGCTCCCGGACACAGTACAATACTACAACTTGCAATACAAATCCCTGATGGCTGGCGACGACTACAGAGCTCTGGAAAGAGTAAGTATCCGTCCTCTGCAGACTAACACTTATATCCTATTAGTCAATGCGTTATTTATAAGCTGTGGTGGGAGAGTGGTTCTTGTAGTTGCCTGCTACACAAAGATCGCAAGTTTGAATCCAGATTGTACCAATATTTTTTTCTGAAATTAGTTACAGTTATTAGTCACACCACAAACTTTACGGTGAAGGAAAACATCGTGAGGAAACCTTTATACGTCTGAGAAGCAATTCAAAGGCGTATGTATAGTCGCGCGTGTTTTACAATCCGCCCGAAACCGAGACGGGTCACTAGTTTTAATCATGTTGGCGTGGAAATAAAATGGCTACCATTTTTCAATATATTTAAAAATATTTTCCTTCAAAAAGAGTATTTATTTCTCAGGTCCATTCACCGTACATCCTCGAAGACCTGGAATCAGATACTGACTACGAGATCTACGTGGAAGCTGTCAACGAGCACGGCGTAGGAGAGGGATCGCCTCGGCTTATCTTCAGAACACAGAGCCAGGTAATCTACATATAATAAAATTGGAGTGTCTGTTTGTAATAATGAAATAACCGCTTTGGACACTAACATGGATATGAATATATAAACGGTAAGTACACCAAAATATATTTTTTTACAATTTTTGTCTGTCTGTCTGTTTGTTCCGGCTAATCTCTGAAACGGCTGGACCGATTTTGACGAGACTCTCACTGGCAGATAGCTGATATAAAAAGGCTTAGGCTTAACTTAGGCTTCTTTTATTGTAGAAACTGAACAATATTTTTTTGCTATATTCCGCGCGGACGAAGTCGCGGGCACAACTAGTATTACTAATTATACATAGAGAATGGACGAAAGGATGAGTGAAGAAAGATTGACGAAACAGATATACAAAGCAAAAGTTTGTGCAAGAAGAGGCAGAGGAAGATCACGTTCCAACTACCTGGATCAAATCGATCGGACGCTCAAGGACAGGAACGTAAGGAGTACCTACTCGAAACCGACGAAATCGACGAGCATGTATGAAGAGACTGATGACTGTGTACGAAGTGAAAGAGGTATGTAAGTCTAGAGAGAACTGGCGATTTATACTGTCTACTTACCCCGTTAGGGACTCGGCGTGAAGATATGATGATGATGTCACAGAAAATGGGACACAATTTTTATGAAGCAAATAAGGTTTATTTGTTTCATCCTCACGCATCGTTTCATTTGTCAATCTTTCTTCACTCACCCTCTCTATATATCCAAACCAACATAACATACCTTTCTTCATCTTTATAATCACAACCACGTTCACGCCAGTTTTGCGAATGTTTGGAACACAGAAGAAAAAAATTTTTTTTTTATACAACAAGAGTGGCAAACAAGCATACGGCCCACCTGATGGGAAACGGTTACCGTAGCCTATTTACGCTCACGATACCGAAGTATCACTTGCGCGTTGCCACTCTGTGTTCGGAGAGTTATACTGTGTTGGCAGCATAATGGATTTAAACCTTCTGCTTCCAACACAATGTAACAATCCTCCCCCCTCCCCAAGGAGCTCATTACTGGAAACCTTGTTCACCGCGTAGGAACACAACACAAAAAATTGTGTTATTTGGCTACGGACTTCTATAAGGTGAAGGTCCTGCCCCAGTCGGGCAGCTCCAAATTCGAATGGGAAATCGTTATGCCCTGAAATATGCTAATTAGCGTTTAAAGAAGCTAAATTCCATTCTTATATCCCTTTGTCAGCTAATAGAAGAGGAAGAAGAAGTTTCAAATGCGTACAACGTGACAGCGTGCTGTGAGCGCGTCCAGTTGGCTGGAGTGTGCATGCCACTGTGTTCGTACGACGCCAAGATGTCAGACCTGAGAATGCTGGCGCCTCTCTGCGCCCAAGACTTCCATAAATTGCTTCGGTGTGGCGCTGGAGGTAAGGATATCTTTTACCGTAGAACTACAAAGGTCTGCGCTTTCAAAGTTTCCTTACACGAACACTCAGGCTGTGGAATAAACTCCCTCTGGAGGTTTCCTTGGAGAAACATTGTGTTCTTCAATAAGGGTGTGGAGCTTCCTGCAACGCAAGAGCGATACCCCTGGAGCTACAAGCGTCCATAGGCGGTGGTAACCATTTCACGCGGCGGGCGGCTTTTGTTTGTCAAAAAGAGGAAATGGTATTTAAACTAGGGCATATTTGCCGAAATTAACAAATTATATACATTGTTATTCGTGTTTAGCCCACGTAAGCGTAAAGAACAATTGATGTGCTAGCAGGAGGAATTACAAGATTTACCAAAAGATTATTTCTTAGAAGCAAAAATTTTTAGACTCTGACAACTATTCTGACCTAAAAGTTTGCAAACAGGTCGCAACCACGAGGCTTGCTGCGCGCGTCGTGGTGTCCCCAGCAACTGCCGGGGAGTGTGCTCAGGGACCTACTCCGGCGGTGTCAACACCTGCGTGCCATATATTGGCAATATTGTGCAGTGCTTCGAAGAAGGTCAGTTTCCTATAAAACCTCAGATTGTAGATCTTCATAGTTAGTTCTACATTGAATATTATAGAGGAATAATATTTTAGATAACTTATCATATTAATCCTAGTAAACAATATGAAGAGCCTTGGTGGCCGAGTGGTTCGACTAGCTGCCTGCAACACAAAGATTGTAAGTTCGAACCCGACTGTACCAATGAGTTTTTCTAAACTAACAAAGTTCAGTGATTATTAGTCACACCACGAGCTTTAAAGTGAAGGAAAACTGGCATACGTTTGGGAAGACATTCAAAGGTTATTTAAAGGTATATATAGTTTAATATGGGGTTGTATGATAAATGGTACATACGATCAGCATCTCTAATTAACACCTGCATTAGGTAAGTCGTTCTTAAGTAACGGTGATGGACACGCCATATGTCACGTTGGCACCTTAAGTGACCTTATATATGGTGGAAAGTGGGTGTGTGAGTACTACTACCTCTATCCACCCCTTTAAAGACCCTTATGGGAAGGCGAAAGGATATGATTATTATTTGTACCACGGTATATAAGACGGGAACGTTAAGAGTACTCGAAACCGACGAGCATGTATGAAGAGACTGATGAATGTGGACGAAGCGAAAGAGGTATGTAAATCTAGAGAGAACTGGCGCTCTATACTCTCTGCCTACCCCGTTAGGGACTTGGCGTGATGATATGTATGTATGTATATAAGACCATGTCCAAGGTACCATATCAAAGTGAACTGACCATTTTCTTCCCTTTGTGTAAGGTACCGGCCTGCTCCCCGGCCCCCCACGTGAGGTCCACGCCGTAGTGACGTCACGCAAGCTGTACCTCGACTGGGCCCCGCCTCAGGACGGCGCCAACGCAACCTCCTACACGGTCTACTGGCAGAAGGTCGACAACAGCACTCAGGCTTACAGCTACAATACTATGCAGTATAGTTTTAATGTGAGTTTTCATCTGAACTATTTAAATATTAGAGCGGCGGTAGTCGAGTGGTTGGGGTAGTCGCCTAAAACAAAGATCGCAAATTCCCATCACGACTGTTCCAATGAGTTTTTCTCTTCTTGAGTGCGGACGGCCGTCTGGTCTAGTGGTCTAGCTCCTGATTGCGAAACTTGAGGTCGCAGGTTCTAATGCTGCTGGGGGCAGATATTTGTCATGGACGCGAGTATTTGTTCCTTAGTCTTGGATGTCTTAAGTATTTATGTATATATCTATCTATATGAGTAAATATATCATTGTCTAGTTGCCATAACACAAGCTTTGCTTAATTTGGGACTAGGTCAATTTGTGTGGAATTGTCCCAAGATATTTATTATTAGATATTACAGATACTTTGAAAGAAAAGGTTTGAGAATAAATTCGAAATTTGAAAAAACTTGACACTTCTTCATTTGTTTACACATAGAAGCGTCTTCCCTCACAGGAATCTCATGCCATCCCTTTCTATCGCGTAGCAAATCAAGGTGTCAGACACGATGACGCGTATCGACAACCTGGACGCCAACAGCACGTACCACGTGTTCGTGGTGGCCACCAATCAGGAGGGCGCTTCCTTGCCTTCCAGTATGCTGCTCTTCAATGTCACTGATGGTAAGTTAGCACCGCCCTACAGCGCTCCAAGCGTACGGAAAAGGAACTAAATTCTCGATGGCTTCTCGCATGCTACGCAAATGACTTTGCTATTGTTTTTTTTTTCTTTCGGTCAAAGAAATCTCGCGGGAAAACTCCCAGGACACCTAACCAAAGTAACATGAATATCTGATCAATAGTTCCGCAACGCATAGAGGACAAACATACAAACATTGAATATTATCTATATACGCATTCCTCACATATATATATATATATATATATATATCCTCACGCCTTGCCACAAGGGTCCCCGAAGGGGTAGGCAGAGGTGTATAGGTAATACCCAGACTTATATATTTAAATGTTTCGTAGCTGGTCAATGAGTAAGACTGAGTAAATGCGTTTTTTTTTCTAATATACAAAATAAAAAAACCTGCGTGCCTTTATTCACCAAGAGGCTCAACCAATTCTGAGGATTTTAACTCATACTAATCAAAATAACTATATATACCTAGTCTATAAAAATTCTGGGGTCAAAAACCTGGAAAACAAAATAAAAACAAAAATTTATTTGGGTTTTTATTCCCTTGAAACGAGGTTCTTTAATCACCTTCCCCTCGATCCCTTCTGCCAGAAGATGAAAAAGAAGTTGCCGGCATCCCGTCCCCGCCGCACTCTCTGTCAGTATCCTCTCACTCGGCCACCTGGCTGACCCTCACCTGGCAGCCACCGCAGTTCTCACACCCTGATGAGAAGATCACGTATACGTAAGTATAAATATCTTCCTAACTCTTACTTCTCTTCTTTTTCTCCTACGTCTTCCAATCAGGAACCCTAAAAAATAAATCCAGCCTCTTTTCACTAATGATATATGTATAAGCTTTCAAACACTTAAACAAACGCCTCTAATAATATGTTTCTGTAGTAATAATCTTTTGAAACCAGAAGTGTTTTATATTCGCTTTAAAGAAAAAAATCATAGCACTGCATCTGGCAGCAAAGTGACAATATATTCAGTGTGAAAACACAACCCTACCCATGATTTATTTAAGCGATCTTCTGCAGTAATGCCCCAGTCTGCATTTCTCATTAATAAACATGGGATAGATGAGATTCCACTTTACATACATACATATCGCCATGCCGAATCTCTCGCGCCACAGGCAGAGCGAGAAGATCGCCAGTTCTCCTTCCAAATCTCTTTCGTTTCCATACCTCTTTCGCTTCATCCTCAATCCAGTGTAACCACGATTATGAAATTTCCCAGGTTATTCTACAAATCGCCATCCCAACTGGGTCAAAGCAACACCACCAACATTACAACCACAGTACCAGGCCATACGTTAGAGAAACTGACTCCTAACACGCAGTATGTGGTGTGGGTAAAAGCTCACGCTGCTGCCGGAGACTCCCTGCCTTCCGAGACGCTACTGGCGTGGACTGACCCCGCGTATCCAGCCTTTGTTGAGGTAATACGGCACAGTAGGACGAGGTGGTGTCTCAGAAAATAGGACAGTTCAAATAATTCCGTAAATGTAAAAGGCCCCAATGAAAGGAAGCTAATGATTTCTTTTTAACCCTATTTTCATATAAAAATGGTATGTTATAACGATAAAGTTAAACATGGATGATTAAACTAAGTTTTTATGTCATTACTAGTTTCGGGAAAAAAACCCTTTAAATGAGTTAGTTTATTTTTTATATTTGGAGCTATTCGTTTTTTTTCTTCGTCTTAAGGATAAATTCACAATACTCTACAACTAAAAGGCAACTATTCTATTTTCTGAAACATCCTGTATAAACCTACGTAGGTGCGATTGACAGAAGATAAGCCTGACACTATTGTTTTCCAATATGTTTAACTGCCAACGAGACGGGTGGCCAGTCCGTCGCAGTTTCTCAAGGACTATATATACGTTTTTTATTATCTTCTCAAACGATTCCTACCGAGGATTTCTTCACCGTAAAATTCGTGTAATGACTCACTCATTAGCACAGTGGGGCATCCACCATCGGGACCTACTCGCAAGCAGAGCTCGGCAAAATTATTTTGTAATATAAGTCCAAAGTCGCTTTTATATCTTTTTCC
This sequence comes from Drepana arcuata, assembly GCA_016069955.1. Lineage (NCBI taxonomy): Eukaryota > Metazoa > Arthropoda > Insecta > Lepidoptera > Drepanidae > Drepana > Drepana arcuata. Next base: position 8,272 of record JACCPG010003746.1, read on the forward strand.
TATTGCAATAATACTTTTACACATAGATATTGATATCTGCTTAAACACACGCAAATACACGCTCTATACAAGCTGATACATACATAGATTCATAACGAAATTTCAAAATAACGCCTCGTGTTTTCCTTCAACAGCCGCCGGCAGTGAACCCGGTGAATCTGGTGGTAGAAGGATCGAGTATGACCATCTTGTGCATCGCCATGGGGACTCCCACCCCCACCATCCCGCTGTACATATCAGGTGAGTAACATTTGTTATTTTTACATCCGCTGAGAAACAATTGTATGCATTATGATGAAAATAGTAGAAAACAGTCGAGAGCCGTAGTGGCCGAGTGGTTCGAGCAGTTGCCTGCGACGCAAAGGTCGCAAGTTCGAATCCCGACTGTACCAATGAGTTTTTCTGAACTTAAGTACAGTGATTAGTCACACCACGAGCTTTACGGTGAAGGAAAACATCGAGAGGAAACTTGCATACTTCTGAGAAGAAATTCAAAGGCGTATGCATAGTCGTGCTTGAGTAACGGCGATGGGCTCGCCATCTATCACGTTGGCACCTAATATACCTCTGGCGGAAAGTGGGTGTGTGGGTATTACCTCTGCCTACCCATTCGGGGACCCTTGTGGGAAGGCGTGAGGATATATATATATATATTATTATTATATAGTAGAAAACAGTCTTCTAGAAGTCTATTCTTCTATTGGCAATAACCGAACAAAAAAATAAATCAAATAGCTTTAAAATTAACAAAATTACAAAATGTTAAAAGAGGGTAGTATACTCTCCGAAATATGTTTTTATGGATTTCTTTCGGGAATTATTAATGACATAGCATTAATATAGGTAGCTCTCGAAGGGATATTCTCAGTACCAATGGTAGACTCTACGACCTATCATAGTGACGTCATCCCTCAGGTCGTCTAGTAAGACAGGAGGTGACGCGGCACATGGTGACAGTGATACACAACGTGACAAGGGACATGGACCAGATATCCTGCTACGCGGACAACGGGTACGGAACACCTATGCAGGCATCTCGCAAGATTAACATTTCACGTAAGTTGATCTAAATATGTTTTAATTTTAATTATGATATTTTAACGAAGCTCATGAAAGACCGTGACTTTATTTATTTAATATTTATTTATTTAATATTTATGCACAATTAAAGTACAAGTGGTGGACTTAATGCTAAAGCATTTTCTACCAGTCAACCACCCTTGGCAGGAGAACTTTAAGTCTTTAAGACTTTAAATCTACATTTCAATAAAAAATCTACAAATGTAATCCACGTCGTTTCTGCGGTTGAATAAAAACCGTATTCGCCACAGGATGCGTCATATTCAAAATAAATCCAAAATAAAATATGATCTAAATTACTTACTTAAATAACGACAGTTCTTAGAACTCCTGCCTGCGAAACTTGAGGTCGCGGGTTCGAATCCCGCTGAGGGCAGATATTTGTGGAACACGAGTATTTCTGCCTTAGTCTTGGATGTCCTATGTATTTATGTATATATCTATCTATATAAGTAAATATATCGTTGTCTAGTTACCATAACACAAGCTTTGCTTACTTTGGGACTAGGTCAATTTGTGTGGAATTGTCCCAGGTATTTATTATTATTATTATTTATTATTTATATTCATCTTTTCCCACAAGTCCCAGAGAGGGTAGACGGAGGTGTAACAACACCCTCTTTCGGCAGAGATATATTTAGGTGCAATCGTGACAGATAGTAATTCCGTCGCCGTTTCTCCAGGTCTTTGATTATCTTCTCAAACGTAGGCAAGTTTCCTCTTTGTTTTCCTTTACCGTAAAGCTCGTGGTGGGATTAATCAGTGTTCATAAGTTAAAAAGAAACTTCATTGGTACGGTTTTGGACTTTCTATAAAATGTTATCTTTCTCAAATTGTTCATTAGATGTGCCAGCTATCCAAGCGTCAGGTATCACAATGGCGGCCGCTGGTGACTCTGTTATCCTGGAGTGTAGAGTAGCAGCTCTGCCCAAGCCCACGGTTGCATTCTGGCGGGACCCCAATGGAAGAACCCCGGTCATCGATGGACCTAACTATACCATTCAACTGCTGGCTGACCCAGAGGTACGTAAAAACATAACAAAAATATTTTAATAAACGTAAGAGGTAATATTTGTTGTCATATATATATATATATATATATATATATATATATATATATATATATATATATATATGTTTGTCTGGTGTCCTGTATAGAATCGTAAACAAGTTGACCGATTTTAATGGAATTTTCTGTTTCATCAGTAAGATTCGAGAATGTTTAGATTCAAATTAAAATTGGTCCGTGGCTTTAATTTTTTCACCCAAGCGAAGCTAGGAGGGACAAGTAGTACTACATTAAAACTACAGTTACTATAGAAAAAACACCTGACCTGTGAATAACTGTAGTCTTGCATACTCAGAACTATTATATGAAGAACTAGTTGCGACTAGGTAGGTGCATTCATAATACCAATAAAAACGTCTGTAAAATGTATTTATTTTGACGCTTTGTACCCTCTGGCCATTCCGTCCTCGTTGTCTATGGCTATCAGGGAACACAATCACGGACATTAAATACATCCCTATTAATCAGTAAATTATTCAATTAGGTTTTTGCGCCTAATGTCTTATCCTTCCAATATGATATTCCCATGCAAATTATGCAATCTGTGTAAAGTGACCCGTCTCTAATCCGATCCCTATCGAACCCAAGCTGTGCGAGAATAACCAACAGCCTATTCATTATTCGGGATAACTGCCCTTGATCGCTAAATTTGTATCAAACTTTTCAAAGAAAAATATATTGGAATTCAGTTCACGCTTTTAAATGGATTATGGAAAGTTGAAAAATTGGTTTGATATTAAAATATTGTTCATATTTATTTATTGTACAAACAAGCTAACAAGATAAAATGGTTGCTTACCCCAAGGCGTGGGGAAATATATTTTTTATAAATAAATAATAAATATCCTCACGCCATCCCACAAGGGTCCCCGAAGGGGTAGGCAGAGGTGTATAGGTAACACACACATATATTTTTTATTATTATTATAATAAGGAACACCAACAATATACGTATTGAGGCAAATCTATAATGCAGTAGTAAAGTGGCCGTGGTGACCGAGTGGTTCGAGTAGTTGGAGCTCATCTTGAAGACATTTGACAAGGCTTTTTATTTACTGGACTTACTTGTACTATTTTACACTTACACACAGGTGGTTAGTCACACCACGAGCTTTACGGTGAAGGAAAACATCGAGAGGAAACCTGCATAAGCTAGGGAAGCAATTCAAAGGCGTATGTTTAGTCGTGCTTGAGTAACTGCGATGGACTCGCCATCTGTCACGTTGGCACCTAATATACCTCTGGCGGAAAGTGGGTGTGTGGGTATTACCTATACACCTCTGCCTACCCCTTCGCGGACCCTTGTGGGAAGGCGTGAGGATTTGTACTATTTATTTCTTGATTTATTAAGGAACATAAAAACACAGTTACAAATAAATTTGCTATAATGCCTGCGGTATAAAACTGTGTTGCAGACATTAACATTAATCTCTAGAAAGAGGTGTTACAGAGCTACTAGTGTTTATGTTTGTGTGTGTATATGTGCATGTGTGTGTATAAATGTGTATGAGTGTGGTCGAGGTGAAGATTTTGTGAAACCGAAGAGTGTAAAATATTAAGGGATTGCTGTTGTAGCTAGTCACAACCCCTAGAAAAATCCCCTTCCGCTTAAGTTTTGCCATATAATATTATTGCAACTAACAACCTTACCACTTAACAACCTTAACAATGCAAAGCGTTCGGTCTAAGCAATTGCCCCAGTTGCTTCAGAACAAGAGTTAAGCGCACTCTCTCTCCAGGACCAGACCAAGTACACAATGCGTCTGATAATCAAGAAGATAACAGAAGTAGACGAGGGAGACTACTTCTGCCACGCGGAGAATGCTTTCGGAAAGACCCTCCGGCCAGTGTCCGTGAGGTTGCGGCCCACGGCGCCGCATCACAACGTCACTGAATGCTGTGCACAGGTATGCTTCATTATGAAATTAAGATCATGAGGAGTTCTACAAGAAGGGTGTGAAGTGTGGGCATCGCGCGAGTGATACCCCTGGTGTTGCGAGCGTCCATAGGATGGTAACCGCTGGGATGGTAATAGCATCAGGCGGACCGCATGCTTTTTTACGACCCATGTGGTTTAAAAAAAATACTACCTATTGGCAATAGATTCACATAAAATGGATCCCACACTGCCAGCCGTAAAACCCTGATCCTGAATCCTACCAATATATAATGTTTCCGAGGCTATTTGTTCCTCTTTCACACAACACTATACACAACTACTGAGTATTGTATGAAATTTGGCAAACAGATTATAACATGGACTAACACAAAGGGTATCATCATTCATTGCAGATAAAAACCTACTAACGAAACTTTACGTCTGTGAAACCGTACAACAAGACTAGTATTCTATAAATAAATAACCAGTCCAGCCCAACTCCCTTGCTCGGGAATCAGCAACGCTCTAAGTCCGTCCCCACAGGGCTTACCCTTAGTTGTTCGCTTGGCACCTAACAATTGCTGGTGGCCAAAAGTTTCGGGAGCTCACGCTACGAGATTCGGCTCAATAAACAAGGAGCCCATACTTTTGTATCATGGATGCCATGGGGTAGTCTTGATGTAACGTATGTATAGAGCGGAATAAAATATGTTATTTAGAACACTGCTTCATGTAATGTGGTAATGGCGCGCATATACACCAAAGCCCGCTAAAACAAATCACTGACAGCTGTCATTACAAGTACAAATTACACTGATAGCTGTCAGTCAAACCTCTTTATTTTAGTTTTACACATAAGCATAGCTCAGAGTTGACAGTCTGTGTAGCGAGTCTCACCAGCTCTCAGACACGACCTCTTTGAGCTACTTCAGAAGCGCATTCAGGTTTCCTCGCGATATTTTCCTTCACTGTAAAATATGGCGTGAGAAACATTATGTACTTAAGTTCAAAACTTGAAACTTGCCAACAAGACTTTGAACTTGCAATCTTAATTTTGCAGGCGAATACATAAACCACGGAACTAGAAATATATCATTACAACTTAAATAGGAAATTCCCAAATAACCAAGTTACATATAACTGCTTCTGATAAGCCAAGTAAAATTAATTATGAACCCGTATTGTTTGGCGATGCAATGAATTGATAGTGGAACTTGGCTCTAGGGGCTTATCTCGAAGAGGTTGGTAGAGTCTAACTTAGTTAAAACTTGTTGCTGAAACTCCTGTACAGCTAACATTAATATTTGAACGTCACATTTGGATTTCTAAACTTAGCTACACTGGTTTAATGACACTGCCAGCTTCACGGTGTAGGAAACATCGAGAGGAAACCTGCATCAATGGAGAAGAAACTCAAAGAGTATATGTATAGTAGTGCTTGAGTAACGGCGATGGACCCGCCATCTGTCACGTTGTCACCTAAAATATATCATATCATATAAAATAAGTAGCTGCTAACACACCTCTCACTCACTCTCACTCACTCTTTCACTTGGGTGACGGCGTGATATATATTATATTAAATATTACATTTGGATAGCATGGCGGATTTTGGAGCCGTGTTCCATACCTCCTGTCAGAGAATCAATTCCTGCGCGTTACTTACGATAATGTACATATATCTTTATAGTATGTACGCAATTGATTTGCTTAAAGACAAAACCATTGACCAGATGAACGTGTCCTCTTCGTGCATCGACGCCTGCAGCTTCCACGTGGACATGGACAGCATTATGGATCGTCCTGATTGCATGAACGACTTCGACAAGTTAATGAAGTGCGCTGCTGACGGATCTGGTAAGATAAAAAAAAAACAAAATCCTTTTGTCTTTTCTCTTCTTTTTTTTTTCTTCAACCCGTGTTCAATCATTGTTCCCTGTGTCCATTACGGACACAGGGAACACTTATTGAACGTCACATCTATATATATATATATATATATATATATATATATATATATATATATAGACGTCACATCTATATATATATATATATATATATATATATAGATGTGACGATATATATGATATATATATATATATATATATAAATGTTATGTTGGTTTGTTTACGCTTCAAAAAGTAAAAAAGTTCAGCACCGATCGAGCTGAAATTTTAGCATGATATATAATCCGCATCAAGGATTGTTTTTATCTATTTTTTGCATCAGTCACATATCCACAGCTAAGCGTGACAGGGTACAGCTAGTATGTACTAAATAAAAAACTTAAATTACCACCGATAATTGAAATACACGCGAATAGTCTTCTGGTCTTCTGGGCTTTTTGTTCAACGTAAGGGAGGGACAGGGACCGCAAATTGAATGTCAGATACTAAATAAAAAATATACTCTTTGCTGTCAAAGATGGATGATGGATGAGGACCTGGCTGATGTTGATCTTGTTGTTGTCTCGTAAAATAATGTACAACTCTATAGAACATCCATTGTAACGTTTAACAAAAAATATTGAATAGGTTCTAAAACAAAAGTGGCCTAAGTTACTCCTTGTTATATCAGCTATTTACCAGTGAAAGTCCCGTCTAAATCGGTCAAGCCATTTCGGGGATTAGCCGGAACAAACAGACAGAAACACAGACAAAAATAAAAAAAATATATATTTTGGTATATGTACCTACCGTGTATACATACGTATGCATTTAGTAAAAAGCTATTATTTAAATATTACAATACTCCGATGTTATTTATTAGTATAGATTAGTAAAATCTCCGACATATTCACGGCTATACCGTTCAATCCAATTCCAACCTTACTTCTATCAAGCGACGATTCTCTTTTCCCAGACCACCGAAGCTGCTGTGCTTCATGGGGCGTGCCCCGCAACTGCCTGGAGTTGTGCCGAGGAGGCTCTGTGTCCAGGAGCTGTGCCCTGCAGCACGCGAGGAGAGCCCTCGCCTGCTTCAGGGACTCGGGAGCTAGGATGCCGGGACCTCCCAGGAACTTGAAGGCACATGTTGCGCCCACCCCCAACGCTGTTTTGTTGAGGTATGGACACCATAAAAATACATATATAATTCGTAGTGGTCGAGTGATTCAAGCAGCTGTCTGCAACGCAAATATTGCAAGTTCGTATCCTAATTGTACCACTGAAACTTTCTGACGTAAACGTCAAAATCTTAAATAAGATTTACGGTGAAGGAAATAGAAAAACCTGCATACGTTTGAGAAGGAATTCAAAGATGCATGTACCTGCCGGCTTTGAATTCCTGTGCTTGAGAGACGGCGATGGATTCGCTATCTGTCACTTCAGCATCCAGATATATATATCCTAGCACCTAGCAATTCTGCGTTGCAGGCACCTACTCTTACCACACGGCCACCACTCCAGTAATATATCATTACCTAACATTATTCTTTTAACACGGCAGTTGGGAGGCGCCGCTGAAGAATCCTCAGACAGTGTTCATGTACCGCGTGTTCTGGCGCGCTTACGGAGCCAAGGTCCCGGAGAAGCTGGACACCAGCGAGACCAGCGTGGTGCTCACCGCGATTGAGGACGACGTGCGCTATGAGTGCGTGGTCAAGGCCATCAATGATGCTGGTGAGTACGAACGGCCACTTGCAGGTAGAAAAGAACGCATAAATTCCTCTACAAGACTTCATGTACCCAAGTTATCTTAGGGTATATCTTTTATACCACCACATGGCAATCACGTGGCCTGATGGTAGGCGGTTACCGCCGCCTATGAACGCTTGCGACACAAGAATATCGCTCGCGTGTGACCAACATAGAACATACATTTTTTCGTTTGAATCATTAACTGAAATTGTGTACGTTTGTTTATAACGATGTATGTCATCTCTAGTTGATATAAAGAAGAATAGTGTCATAATGGATCGTAAGCGGATGGTAGAAGGTATAGCTGTGAGATGTATGGCAGGAACATTAGCTGCGGAAAAAATAAACAAATTGTGCATATTGAACAGCGTGATCGCTATAAGATAGTTTTACCACTAGGTGGAAGTCCGTTAGCGTATTGAGCAACGGCTTATATTCTCGGCTTCTCGACTGTATTGTCTCTCGTAGCGTGAGTTCCGGCAACTTTTGCTACTTAACCGGGCATTGGCGGGACCTAGGCCTCCAGCCAGGCACATTAGTGCTAAGCAACACAACTAAAAGCACCACCTGTGGGGTACAGACCTCGGTTTAGAGCTTTGCTGGATCGCGAGCAAGGAAGCTGGTTATTTTATTTATATATTTAGGGGCGGGATTTGCGCGTCTGGCTCGGCGCGGGCCGGCGGTTGTGGGGGTCAGGGTATTCCTGTGGGGGTGTAAATAGTGATGGTCCTCCCCGCAGGAGCGTCGTCGCTGAGCGCGGCCATAGTGTTCACGACGGCGGGCCAGGAGGCGGGCGCGGCGTCGGCGCCAGTGGCAGGTGGCAGCGCGGCCGCGGCTGTGGGGCTCGCGGTGGCCTGCGTGCTCGTGGCTGCGGTACTAGCCGCCGCTGGCCTTTACTACAGGCACAGAAAGGTAGGTCATCCACTCACACTGACAAATTCTTAACGAGTTTTCTCATGTACGAAAATAAAATTTCAATTGTCGAGAATGATCAACATTTGGCATTTTTTTATTATTAATACGCTTTTATTAGCTTGAGACGTATGTATGTTAGTATGTTAGTATGTAACGGAATCTTTGAACATGATTTTAACCCCCTTCAAAACGTCGGATTAACTCGAAATTTGGCATACTTATTAAGGACCGATGACAATTCAATATTTTAAACATTTTGACCTTACTAGGATAATCAGGATCAGCGATTTTTTATATTAATTTTTTTTAGTTGGATTTTCTATAAAAACTGTATTTTTTTTGTTTTTTTAAAAACAATTTTATTAAGATACTTTACGCGTATACCTTAAGTATGTTAATTCAAGTAAATTAAACGTGTAATTGAAGTCATGATTCAATCATTTTAACTTAAATTATAAGTGAATGTATAATTAAGGTCGATTTTCAATTTCCATAAATTCATATTTTGCAAAATTCCGAATTCCAATAAATGAATTATTTAATTCAGTCAATAAAGTTGTAAGCTTACAATTTCTGTACATTAATAATTCATCCTCATAAATGATTAAGCCCTACTCCTTTTTCATATCTCGCTCACTGAATATAAGGATTATATCTGTCACGTTGGCACCTAATATACCTCTGGCGGAAAGTGGGTGTGTGGGTATTACCTATACACCTCTGCCTACCCCTTCGGGGACCCTTGTTGGAAGGCGTGAGGATATATTATTATTATTATTATGTAGGGTACATATACTGACCACCCCTTTCTTAATTATTCGATAAAATTTATCAACACTAATATTATAAAGAGGAAAACTTTGTTTGTTTGTTTGTTTGTTTGGTTGTAATGAATAGGCTCAAAAACTACAGGACCGATTTGAAAAATTCTTTCACTGTTGGGAAGCTACACTATCTCCGGTGAACATAGGCTATATTAAATTGGACCCGATAGGTGGCGCTGCGATCGAGTTTCAGGAATTTAACTTTTTTACCCGGGCGAAGCTGGGCGGGACAGCTAGTGAATAATAATGAGAGCGAAATCTGATTGCACAAATCTTTGCTGTCATAATAGCATTAAGGGTTGCCAGTTCTTCCTAAAAAAACATTAGCACAATTGTAAATATATACCTGGGACAATTCCACACAAATTGACCTGGTCCCAAATTAAGCAAAGCTTGTGTTATGGTAACTAGACAACGATATATTTTCTAATATAGATAGATATATACATAAATACATAGGACATCCAAGACTAAGGTACAAATACTCGTGTTCATCACACAAATATCTGCCCTCAACGGAATTCGAACCCGCGACCTCTAGTTTCGCAGTCAGGAGTTCTAGCCACTAGACGGTCGTCTGTATAAATGTGCATGTATTATAAATAAATCAATAAGCGAGGACCTCTTTTTCAGAATCTAAGACTTAAAGCCCAAGGTGGAGTAGCATTCGAGAACCCGAGCTACCTCCGGGAACCTAACCCTGATACCATTGTCAACGTAAGTTTAATTAGATCCATAATTTATAAACCGACGAGCATGTATGAAGAGAATAATGAAAGTGGACGAAGCGAAAGAAGTATGTAAGGATCGTAGCAAGTGGAAAGAAGTGGTCTCTGCCTACCCCTACGGGAAAGAGGCGTGATTATATGTATGTATGTATGTATAATTTATGAATAAACAATATGCATCGTTGTAGACGATTATAGATAGTGCCATCCACGAAGACACGCCCCACTATTCCTCCTTATGTAAGTGTGCAACCTTCCACTAATGTTTGAGTATTGGTACACACTGATTACCTATGAGTGCACACGCACACTACAGTCGGGTACCTACAGTAATACACTCGGGTCATACTCCCCGAATCCCGCGACCCACTCAAATATAAATTGGTGGGGCGCGTCTTCGTGGATGGCACGAAGTGTATATGTATATGTGTATACATAATAGTGGATAAAAAAAACAAATTTGCAATTTTCTTCAATCAAATCCAATGAGTATTACTTGTTACATAAATAGTATGTAGAAGAGCTTAACTTAAAATAAATCTTATTACCATGTGCAATAGGGTACAATGCCAAACGGCAATGCTAACGGCGGTAATGGCGTCGCGAACGGCGTCGCGAGCAACGTGTCCAACAGTACTGGGTGGAGGCAGGAGACGACCCCAGGGACTACCGCCCCTGCGCAGAGGGAAGTCGACCCCACTCTATACGAGGAACTGAAGCTCGGTCATGATGGAGCCGGGTTCAAGAGACTGAAACCATAGCCCGAGGTAGGTGTACAAAGCTTGCAAGCTCGAATCCAGACTGTGCCCCTTCGCTTTTCTGAGCTTAAGTACAGTGATCAGTCACACCCTGTCACAGCTTTACGGTGAAGGAAAATACCGATAGGACACTTGCATACGTTTGTGAAAACATTCAAAGACGTAAGTATGGTCGTGCTTGAGAAACGGCGATGGATTCGCCATCTGTCACGTTGGTACCTGAATTATATCTGAAAAGTGGGGGTGTAAGCATGTAAGTGTACACACCTCTGCCTACCCGTTAGAGGACCCTTGTAGAAAAGGGTAAAAAAAAAAACACTTAAAAAAAGTAGGTATATATTATTGTATACTGAATATATCTTCACCTATTTTATACGTTAAAACCAGATATGTAGAACGTCACGTAATTTGAGCTCCGTGCGACAGAGAGAGTACTATATTGTCCCATACTATATGGCAGTCCCCTCTCTATACTGCGGCGCTCAAGTAATGTGCCGGCTATGATGAATGAATATATTTCTTCTTCGCATAATGATTTCCGAAGTGGTAAGCAGAGGTTTAATGCAACAGCTTTTTATCACAGTATAAATATAATCTTATATGTATACTGTTTTATTAATGATATGTATCTACCATCAGGTCCGCCACTCACCGCTCCGCTCGCCGCGGCTGACGTCGCGCGTGGCGCCGCGGTACTGAGTGGCCGGCCGCGCGCGGCGTCTACCCTCACTCGCGTGACGTCACACGACTTCTATCTCGCTCTCGCATGTACTCATGCTACCAATTAGCAATTCAAGCAGTGCTGGACATCACTTCGGATTTCGAATAAGTATATAGTTAGAGTAATGATTGTGCCAGCGTTCAGTGAGTTGTTATACATTTTTAACTATTTGAATTTGGAATCTCAAAAATGGCGGCAGCGCATGCGTACAAGCGAGCGAGAAAGCCGTTAAATACGTACAATCAGCGACATATACATTCGTCACCGAGTGTATTTAAGTAATCAATAATTAATATGTAAGTAATCAATTTAAAAAATGTTATATTTTCAATATATAGTACTTGATGTGATTTTAACCAAAAAACAGAACCTCGACCTTCTTGTCATTTCATGTAAATATTTATCTAGCGGTTGGTTAAACCGGAGTTTGATAAGAGCCGTTTTTGAGGGTACTCTTTAGCACGCTCTATGGTAGATTCTAATGACGTAGCGACCCTCTCAAGGCAAGGTTGCCACTTATACCCGAATGGGAAGAATAATTAACACCTCTATTGCAGAAAAGTTCATAGAGCTGCTTTGTAAAGATCGCATTGAATATGGCTCAATACCGATAGCGTTCACGGTGATATGATTTGTTTGAGGATATTTTTCAGCAGTCAAAGTCATTACAATTTATTTTATACGAGCGCACTGTACTTTCTATACATATATTATATAATTATTGCCAACAATTTCAGTTCAATTTAAACCCTCGAGTATGTATGAAAAGAGACCTAAATCGAAAGGCTCTTTTCATTGTACTAATGTATATACATAACCTTTTTTTTTCGTTACGCTACTGGCAGCCTGAAACAATATCCAAGACCGAATATATAAATAAAAAAAAAAACACGTTGAACGCGCTAAAGATTTACCCTCAAAAGTCTTATTAGATCACCTAGTTTCGAAATAGACATTCTATGAACAAAAATGTGCCTTGGAGAGATTTATGAGTAGTTAGTGATATAGAAATAGTTACCTGGCATGTAAATTGTATCTAGTGTAAATATACGTAGCGGCGCGACCATAGAGCAGTTGCGGAGATAAACCATAGACAAGAGACTAACTTACTACTAACTCACAGAACATTCTTATATCACAGACGCCATAAAATACAGTTTAGCCACAGAGTGAATTATTTCGGCGAAGTTAAATCTGTGTTTTAAGTATCACTCGTCACATCCGGACTTTTTTTTATATATTCTAAGAATGTATCATGGTTATTTTACGTCGACTGTACAACATTTGTTTCCGTTCAGAAATTTTGAACTGAATGTGCAAATTTCAATAAAAAAACTAGATATTTTTGTAGATTCGTGAGACATTTAGCATATCAGGCACTTTTTGGTACTTCTACGTAAAACCTATGAAATAAGTACCTATCTATGTATATGAATTGAAAACTATTGTAAAAATAATTACTAATTACTTGAATAAGCGAAAAGAATTATATCATACGTGTTAGTATTATGCGAAGAATGTGAAATCACACTATGTTTTTTTTTATTACACAAATTTATTTTGTTATCGAAAATCTGTTGGAAAGTATCATTAATAGACCTTAATGATCCAACAGATTTTCGATACTTTTAATTAGCTTCTACATAATACAAAAACATGTTTGCAAATCGAATCAGTCCCTGAGATTAGAGGGTGCAAATAAACCCTTCCTCAGTACAATATTAGCCTAGATTATCAGGGTAATGTTCTGAGTGATAACGAAATTTTAAATTGTATATACCATAGATTAGAACTTTTATTTTCTTACCCCAACCTAAGAAAAAGCCTTCAGTCCGAACTCGACAGCTTGTCGAGGACTTGGTCTCTCAATCAGTGCTAAAACATTACTGTCCAAGGTCATCTTATCAGATTTAATTTCAGGACTAACTAATACACATTGTGTTGTTATTGGTGTATATTGTAAAATTTATAAAAATCTTCTCATATACAATAGGAAAATTGTAATTTTTAACTTGTGCACTTCTAAACCGGCCAGTAACATTATGTAGCCACTGACCAACCTGCGTCATGGACAAAACTACGCTAGAGTTACTCAACCGTACTTACATAGTGTGATGTGATTATCTGTGACATCTACTAATGACAGTTATTATTATAGATAAACAACGGATGTGATTAGATTTGTAAATAATATTAATAAAAAATACAAACGCCATTACGATATTTTTATTTGTCTTCCCGAACGAAATGGTTCCCGTTGAGCTAGAATCCCAGCCAGCCAGCAACTACTTTTGCTTGTAACGAAAAAAAAACGCATCATAGTTTTTTTAACAACTCTCGTATCCTGATTTCCGGGAACTTTTGCTACATTAATGAACAATGAAGAGAGACAAACAGAAATAAATCGATGTACTGTCTTCAATTAGATTTAGTAAACTTTGCAAATTCCTATATTTGCAAAGATATCATTTTGGACCATATATGAGATAGTATCAAATACATGTCCTTACACATGGTCAGACTTTGTTGACTTCGGAGAGAGCCGTGGTGGCGGAGTGGTTCGAGCAGTTGCCTGCGACGCAAAGGTCGCAAGTTCGTTTCCCGACTGTACCAATGAGTTTTTCTGATCTTAAGTACAGTGATTAGTCACACCGCTGAACGGTGAAGGAAAACATCGAGAGGAAACCTGTATACGTCTGAGAAGCAATTCAAAGGCGTATGTATAGTCGTGCTGGAGTAACGGCGATGGACTCCCCAACTGTCACGTTGGCACCTAATATACCTCTGGCGGAAAGTGGGTGTGTGGGTATTACCTATACACCTCTGCCTACCCCTTCGGAGACCCTTGTGGGAAGGCGTGAGGATATATTTAATATTTAATAAAAAGATTGCACCGGGCAGAGGGAAATTAAAGGAATTGCATCAGAGATGCCGACAAGAGCCAGCTTTTAAGGTTATGATCATTTGCTATCATTTTTTTTTTATTAAAAGATATTTACGACCGTTTAACTAAACTTAATCCCTGCTCGGTCAAAACATTACTACTGGACAAGTTTATTTGTATAAAATCCAGTTCAATATTTTGCAGCGTCCTATCTTTCGTCTCGGGTAAGATAAAATACAACCAAACTAAGCAAAGCACCGCCATAATAAGGAACACTCCAAAAGTTCCAGGCGTTTCTAGAACGTCTAACATAACTGCAGTCAGCTTAACCAATACCGTACTAGATAGAGAGTAAATTACTCCAACCGTCGTAACACCGATACCTTTAAATTCTACAGGAAACAGTTCGCCTTTCAAAACCATCGCTACAGATACGACTCCGATATAACATAATATATTGTATGAGATTAGTATGAGAGGAGACAACCAAGTAATGCTCAGGTAGGCCCTTTGAACTAAGACATGAGCAACGCACAGTGACCCTAGGAGCAAGCATGCTGCCCCACCGGTTGTAAAAAGCAAAGTCCTCCTTGTAAAAATCTTTACCACTGCGCTAGAGATGAGAATTGCTACAATTTTCAAGAAATCCAGTCCGACTGTATAGTAATACGCCTTCGATGTATCTCCAGTGAGCTGTGTCATAATTTGAATGATGTAAACGAGCAAATAATGTCGGCCACATACCTGTGTCAAAATTACTAATAGCACAACAATTGTGAATGGTTTTAGAAACTCTTGGGACTTCAACGCCTGAATCGAACGTTCAACCAAACCCTTCTGGTTTTTCTTTAAACTGCTCAACTGCTGTTGCGTTGTAATCAACTCTCTTATCTCTTTTTGGGACTCCGGGTCTTTGCCCCGCAGCCATTCAAACGCTACAACGCTTTCTTCATACCGTCCCTTATACGCAAGCCAAGTAGGACTTTCTGGCCAAATTATAGTTCCTAAAGCTGCCAAAGCTGGTGGGATGGCACTAATGCCTGCCATCAGTCTCCAAGTCATAGACAAACCAAAACCGTGACAGATAAGTTCTCCAACTCCTGTAGCGGCTATTTTGAAGGTGACAAAAAAGCCGCGTCGCTTAGGATGGCTATATTCAGACGCTATGATGCTACAGATGTATAAACCACCGAAGGCGAGGCCTTGGAAAGCTCGAGCGGCAATTAAAGTAGTGACGTTTGGTGCGCAGGCAATGACTAGCCAGCCTATGAGAATGATTATGTTGAGGAGTGCATTGATGAAACGACGGCCATAGACCTGCATCAGAGCGGGGAGGACGAGGAAACCGATGCTGCCGGTCGTGCTGTACGAGGCCGCTGGAAACAGAAATAAGCCGTCATTAGCAGTGTCTCCTAACACAGGCGTTATTTCTTTAAAATTAGATTGGTGAAATGCTAAGATAAATATCCTCACGCCTCCCCACAAGGGTCCACGAAGGGGTAGGCAGAGGTGTATAGGTAATACCCACACAACCACTTTCCGCCAAAGATATATTTTAAATGCAAACGTGATTGATGTCGAGTCCATTGGCGTTACTCAAGCACGACTATAAATACGCATTTGAATAGCTTCTCAGACGTTTGCAGGTTTCCTCGAGATGTTTTTTTCAACACAAAGCTCGTTGTGTGACTAATCACAGCAGAAAAACTCATTGGTACAGTCGGGATTCGAATTTGCGATCTTTGTAATAAGAGAAGCTCTTAAGAACTGTTAATATCCACATACCAACCCAGGAAGCCTCGTCCTTGGTGGATTTTATATCAGTCCCGTTTCCCGTCAAGGCCGGAGTCAGCACAGCTGGGAATGCCAGGTGCTGCAGGATTAGGGGCACCATCACTAGCCACTGCAGATAGGTCATACTTACATATCATTAAGCCGTGTCCCTAATGAAGTGGGCAGAGAGAGTAGAGCGCCAGTTCCCTCTTAACTTCCATACCTCTTTCGCTACGTCCACATTCATTAGCCTCTTCATACATGCTCGCCGGTTTCGAGTACCCTTGACGTACGAGACGAATAATAATTGCTTTATTACACTGTCACGTTCTTTACCTGCTTTGAAGAGTTGGTTAGATTGCTACCAAACCTTATCCTCTAAGGCCGGGTTCCCACTACGCCGGACCGGCAGATCTGCCGGAAACCGGACCCCGGACAGAGTGTTCACATTACATCGGATCCCGGAAGAAATTCAGACAGTCAAGTACTTTAAGTTTTTGTCTTTATAGACGTCTTCGGTCTTATCCCACAGAACAGGTCTCTCTTGGACAAGCTTAATTAAAGTTTCTGCTTGAATATCCATGCTAAACGTCTACTTTTACCAGAAAATGCGAGCCGAATGACGTGAGTGGAACACGGGCGGGGCGAGGGGAGCACGAGCGGGGCGAGCGGGGGACAGATACCGGCACAAACTCGTTCACATTACTCCGGGCCCGGTCGTTCTACCGGCAATTCGTAGTGACAAAACGCTCGGTAAAAATGCCGGGCTCGGCAAAAATGCCGGACCCGGGATAATGTGAATAGCTTCATATAAATTGTACAGCCACTAGCCCTTCCGGCAGATTTACCGGCGCGGCAGATCTGCCGGTCCGGCGTAGTGGGAACCCGGCCTAAGAGATACTTCTATAAATATTTTAGGGACGGCAACTTTGCGGCTATAATGCTATAATACTATCATAATGAAATTAACAGTTATCATATTGCAATATAAAACAATAATTATAAGATTGATGCCGTGGTGACCGAGTGGTTTGAGTAGTTACCTGCAACAAGATTGCAAGTGCGAATCCCGACTGTACCAATGAGTTTTTCGGAACTTATGTTAAGTGATTAGTCCAACTACAAGCTTTACGGTAAAGGACAACATCGAGAGGAAGCCTGCATATTTCAATCTATATTACTATACTCTTTGCCTGCATACGTGCTTGCTGCGTGCTTGAGTAACGGCGATAGACTCGCCATCTATCACGTTAGCACCTAAAATGTATCTTTGGCGAAAAGTGGGTGTGTGGGACTCTTATGGAAAGGCCTGAAGAGATATTGTATTAAAACGCTACTGCTTTTAAGGGTATTACTCGCCTGCTTAAGACTTCTATGGGTTAGGAGTTCTAAGGGTTATTTCAAGTTGGTTAATTTACTTGCAGTGTCATAAAATGTATGTACAATAGGTAACAATATTACAATACACAGATAACAATATTCGTGCATATGCTATAAACACTATCATCTTTTATATCTGTAACATTTTATGATTGCTTATTTTTAATTGATCTATTTGAACAGCTGCGACGTTACGTGACGTCATACGAATAGACTTATTTATTTGGAA
Organism: Drepana arcuata; assembly: GCA_016069955.1. Classification (NCBI taxonomy): domain Eukaryota; kingdom Metazoa; phylum Arthropoda; class Insecta; order Lepidoptera; family Drepanidae; genus Drepana; species Drepana arcuata. Next base: position 26,150 of record JACCPG010003746.1, read on the forward strand.
TGAGTGTTTCCCGGAGTCCAGTGGCACCCCTAGACATGATTGTATGACTTTTAATTTCTTCTCACACGTATTCAAAACTTCTTGGTATGTGTGTTGCGAATTACAATTTGTACTATTATTGTTATAGGTTTTCTTAGTTTTTTGAGGAAGCTGGTGAATAATGCATGTTCAGATGGACCAAGCCTTTGACGTGAATATACAATAAATGATTAGATCTTATAGTTCATTCAATATACCAAGTAATTATTGCTTTATGTACCCGTTAAGGTCCAATTTAGAAAAACTACTTTTTTTTTTATTTACTCTCGTAGCGTGAGTTCCGGGAACTAACTGGGCAATGGCGAGACCATTGCCCACCAGGCGATGGTTTTTCAGCCAGGCTGAAAAACTCATTTTAGCAGTCCGGGATTTAGCCTGTTAAAAAGCGCTTAAAAATTTTGGAAACCACCTCCTTTTATGGCCATTCATCAGTTTACTACCTATATATTTACAAAAACAGTTGCAAAACTAAGTACTTACAGACAAATTTAGAAGTTATATTAACTTTGAACGCCTAATGAATGAAGAAGAAGCAAAATAGGTCTGTAAATCTAGAAAGCTCTCTAATCTCTCTGCCTACCCTATGAGAGACACATAATTCACATAAAATGATAATGGAATTCAGAATGTCAGTGGAATTATAACACTTACTTCTCTCAAAACGTAGGAAACCATTTGTAGGAGTAAATTCAATTTACACGGTTTATAAATGTTTTATTTGAATGATAACAAAATATACGCAATGCACTATCTGCGTCACTTAACTAACTGATCCACATTAACTGTAACTAACTATTTACATAATGAAGTAAACTACTATAGGACGAAGTGGCAGAGTACTTATAGTAGTAGACTATAACGCAAATATTGCAAGTTCGAACGCCGACTGTACCAACGAATGTTTAAGTTTAAAGAATTATAATAATAATATATGTAAATAATATATCCTCACGCCTTCCCACAAGGGTCCCCGAAGGGGTAGGCAGAGGTGTATAGATAATACCCACACACCCACTTTCCGCCAGAGGTATATTAGGTGCCAACGTGACAGATGGCGAGTCCATCGCCGTTACTCAAGCACGACTATACATACGCCTTTGAATTTCTTCTCAGACGTATGCAGGTTTGATGTTCCTCTCGATGTTTTTCCTTCACCGTAAAGCTCGTGGTGTGACTAATCACTGTACTTAAGTTCAGAAAAACTCATGGTACAGTCGGGATTCAAACTTGCGACCTTTGCGTAGCAGGCAACTGCTCGAACCACTCGGCCACCACGGCTCAAGTTTAAAGAATTTATTCTCATAAAATATACTCTCTTGCTTATTCTTAACTTTCTTAACTTCTTAATAGTCTCTTGTACTCTCTTGATACTTAAACACGAAAGGTTTTAATCAGTGCGTCCTACCCGTCATGTCCCTCGGAGCTGAGACGTGGACACTCACGTGGGTTGGTCCACCAGTTTAAGGTCGCTCAGCGAGCTATGGAGAGAGCTATGCTCGGAGTCTCTCTGAAGGATAAGATTCGAAACATCCGACAGAGAACCAAAGTTATCGACATAGCTCAAAGAATTAGCGAGCTGAAGTGGCGGCAGAACCGCTGGGGTAAACCTGTTCTTGAGTTGAGACCTCGACTCGGCAAACTTAGTGTAGGACGCCCTTCGACCAGGTGGGATAATGATCTGCGAAGGACTGCTGGCAGATGCTGGATGCGGCAGGCTGAAGACAGTGCGCTGTGGCGCTCATTAGGGGAGGCCTATGTCCAGCAGATGATACTCTCACATTTGTGCATTTAAAATGAGATATAAATGTGTTACAAACGTAAGTTATCGTCGACTTAACCTGGTAACTCATAGTGTTGAGTTTACTTTTGTCCATGGCTATGTTGGCACACTCTTTAACGTCGTTTAGTAATTTATTATACAGCTGCAGTCTCTCAAACCTGATACGATTATTTCCACTGAGTTGCAATTGTTGCTTATTCCTGAAATTATGTGGATATACTTTTTTAGGTGGTGGCCGAGTGGTTCGAGTAGATCCTTGTGTGAGGATATATATATATTACAAGATAATAATACTAATGTATTTAATTTAATAAGAAGCCGTACACTATCGACTACCAATTTATTACTTATTAAACCATTATATAACTTAATAATAATTTACTATTTTATTTATTTATGACCACTAGAGTGGACACAAGCATGGCCCACCTGATGGGAATTGCTTACCGTAGCCTATTTATGCTCACGATACTGAGGTATCACTAGCGCGTTGCCACTTTGTGTTCGGAGAGTTATAGTTGCCAACACCAATTCCACCCAGTTGTCTCTAAGTGATCGCCTAGTACGATAAGACTGCCAATGGGACTTTGTGGGATTAAACAATTGTATGATAATAATAATAAATAATATATCCTCACGCCTTCCCACAAGGGTCCCCTAAGGGGTAGGCAGAGGTGTATAGGTAATACCCACACACCCACTTTGTATTGTATGATGTCCGGTCGAAACTGTGTTCAGAGGCGTCAAAGCACTTGAATTTCTCTTTGTGACTGTCGGACTGATCACCGAATTGCTCGGAGGGTTGGAGAACACGTATTTGGAGATGCCATTTGCTTTCATCCATGTTGCTATGGACTGAATCACAGGGCAGAAATTAATAAGAGAGGTAGGGCATAACGGGTTTCCCATTCGAATTTGGAGCTGCCCGACTGGAGCAGGACCTCCACCTTATAGAAGGCCGTAGACAAATAACACATTTTTTGTTATATTGGTCAATAAAAGAATATGACTTACTACATCTGCCCCGCGGTTTCATCCGCGTAAATTTAGTTTTTATTAGTAGATTTTTTCAGGCATCATGTACATACGCGTATGTTATCATCCCGCCGTGTCCCTAACGGGGCATTCACACACATAAGTATCTTCACACATTCACATCCTGGAGCGCACTTCAAGCAGATGTCCAGACACCGGCCTGAGAGCAATGTCCACCCTCAAGTCAAGTTTGTCGGCTTCCGAGATGAACTCCAGTTCTCTCACGCAGAAGGCAAGTAAAGTCTTCAATAACGCAATCGCATAACGTTTGCCTGAAAATTATATATTCTATTGTATGTATGTATGTATGAAGACACTGATGAATGTGTAAGGAAAAAAGATCTGTAAGTCTAGAGAGATCTTAGAATTTATTCTCAAACGTATGCAGATTTCATCTGGATGATTTCGTACGCCGTAAAGCTCTTATGAATAATCACTGTACTTAAGTACAGAGCAACTCAATGGTACAGTCGGAATTCGAACCTGCAATTCGTGCTTTTCAAACCACACACCACACAACCACGGTCTGTAAAAATATACCTAATAGTTAGCGTTATAGAGGAAGCCCATCTCACCTATACAAGCCCGCCTGCCGTAGCTGAAAGCTAGGAACGCAGCCCGTTCCCCAGGCGGCTCTTGCTGCAGCCACCGTTCAGGTCGGTACTCCTCTGCATCAGCGCCCCATACGCTGACCGACCGCCCCGCACCCCAACCGTTGATAACGACACCGCTACCTTTTGGAATCCTACATGATTCTGCAAGGATTAAATTGACATTCCGCGGATTGTTTCTTAAGAAACTGCCTTGGATGTTGATAGGTCATCGGCTAATCGACTTATCAAGAATCTTTCCACTTCTTCTTTTATAATTTCAGTCCCAGAACACAACGAGCCTCGTACTACAAAGTAGGATTGCTTGAGTATGACTATATATCTACTTCATACATACATTATACATTACATACGCCTCTTTCCCGTAGGGGTAGGCAGAGACCACTTCTTTCCACTTGCTACGATCCTTACATACTTGTTTCGCTTCATCCACTTTCATTATTTCCTTCATACATGCTCTTCAGCTTAGGGTACTCTTGACCTGGTCTTTTTTCAGACGTCCCTGATTTGGTCTCGAAACTCTCGTAAGTCCGCCTGGGTCTACCCCTAGGCGGACGTCAGTCTATCTACTATGTTCATGAATACTTTAATATTGTAAGAATACTTTATACTATCCCATTCTCGCAAACCAAAGTTGAGACTAATATACTTGGTTTTATTACTGCCATTCATTATATACATATCATTAGCAAACAAATGCCAAAATAATCCGAGAAATTGGTTCTGAAACAATGTATTATGAATGTTTTGCTCACTAAGCTCCAGGTCATGGTCAGCATAGCGCATGACTGCAGGTATGGGCGGGAACAGCCTCAAGGTTTCGTTGATCACTGCCTCGCAGTAGTGCAACTGCGATAGGTCCTGTTTGTTGACAGCTCTTGTACTCTCCCCGAATATGTCTTTCAACCTACAGTACGATACGAAGTCACGAACGAGAAAGCAACATTATGATGACAAATGACAATGACAAACGAAACGGAAAACATTCATACATACTCACATACAAACATACAGTATGCAGGTCTTCTACCAATGATTTCCTTCACCGTAAAGCTCGTGGTGTGACTAATCACTCTTAAGTTCAGAAAAACTCATTGATACAGTCGGGATTCGAAATTGCGATCTTGGTGTCGCAGCCAACAACTCAGACCACTCGGCCACCACGGCTCTCATACAGCAGAAAATACAACACTTTTCTATTTTATTTTATTATTTCATATTTCAATAAAGCCTCGCTTTGCACTTTAGCACACACTTTTACATAAAACTTCATTTGCGTTCATGAACGTTCGAAGTTCGAAGCTTTGATTGCGATACTCACTCAGTACTCAATTTATCTTGCATCTCCTTCCTGCAGCCCAGCATCAGTAGGGTGTAGAACAGGGTAGTGGCTATAGTCTCCTGCCCAGCAAGTATGGTCACGTCCACTTCATTTTTGATCTGTTCATCGGTCATGCAGCCTCCCGTCTCATTTAGGTCCATCAAAATGTCAATTATTGCTTTAAATTTGTGTTGATCGTCTGATGTATCTGGAATTTGGTTTATTTTAAGAGCCGTAGTGGCCGAGTAGATCGAATAATCGCCTGCAAAGCAATGATTGCAAGATTGAATCCCGACATCCATTCCCGTATCTTATCTAGATTACATGATACAGAATTTATATGTTATTTAATCTTTTTCTACCCCTACGTAAAAGGGAACAAATGTTAAAAGAGAAAACCGGGGAGTTTGTTTCGCCGTTTCTTCTCCTGGCGGGTACTTTTCTTGGAAACGGTGGTAACTTTAACTTTAGTTTTTGTTAAGTATATGACGTTCAATAAGTGTTCCCTGTGTCCCTTACGTTGAATAAAATATTTTGATTTTGATTTTGATTTTGATTAATTATAATTTTAATGGCGGCCATATTTTTGGACACTGGAAGTCGGCGTAACTTACTTAAGGTTTCATTTCCATTCCGTTCTTCGCTTTTCATCTTTTCTCGTTCGAGTTTTCTTCTCTTCATCACCTACAATAAAATGGCATAGGGTTATTATTACCTTCTCGCCTTCCCACAAGTGATCATCCTTCCCACCGATTATTGTGAAATTATGAAATCACATCTGGCAAAAAAGCCTACATTCGTTTGAGAAGAATCTCAATGACTTGCTTTAGTAGGGCTTGAAAAACAGCCACAGATATGCATTCAGATATGCCGTCTATTACGTTTGTTTTGTTACCTGTCTACCCTCGTGGGGGACTAAAGTGGGTAGATTTTTCCGCCCTGTGATTTCACACGCGTTCCATTAGAAAATAAGATACACTTCTTCAATAAACGGGCTATCTCATGTAAATATAATTTACTAGCTGTCCCACCAAGCTTCGCTCGGCGTTTGTTCCGTTGTGTCCACGCGGACGGAGTCGCGAGTACGGCTAGTATATAATGAAACTCACTGAGTCAGAAACGCTATGTATGACAGCGGTGCACCTCTTCATTTCTCTGAAGGCCGGGGTGCGCTCGTACACGGGGTCGGGGTACAGGAGAGGGTTCAGGCCTCTTTCGATGAGGAGCACGAGGGCTTTGTTGAAAGCTCTGTAGTACTCCTCTGTCACCACTTCTTGGGATATGTCATCAAAACCTAAAGCTGTTTCTGTAAAGAGTAGATTCATAAATGACGTAGCAATGGCGAAGCGCCTTGGCACCATTCCGCGTGACACGGACTTGGAACATTTTTATATATTCACGCCTTCCCCCAAGGGTCTTCGAAGGTGTTGGCAGAGGCGTGTAGTAAATACACGTCCGCTTTTCGCCGTAGATATACATATTTTCGGTCCCAACGTGATAGACGGCAAGTCCATCGCCGTTGCTCAAGCACGACTAGATATACGCCTTGGAATTTATTTAAATCCCGCGGTTTTACCCACATAAAAATCTATTTCATTTATTTTGGGGACAAAACATATCCTACCTGTTAATAAAGCTAGTAATAAATCTCTGTGCTGTCTCTATCTCGTTCTGGTGTAATTGAGGAACAAACATCCATACTCACAAACTTGCATTTACAAAATTAGATTCTAACGAAGAACTCCAGCCTCAATGACCAACCACTTCATGGATCGATCACAGTCACACAGACCGGAATACTATTGTCACATCACTCCGCCTGCGTTCTGGTCATATTCCATCGAATAAATTCGCTTTTTTGATGAAAAAGGTTTCTTGTCCCAATTGCAATACTTGTAACGTCTGTGACGATTTATATCACATCCAGAATGTGACCAGAACGAAGATGTCAGAAGAACTATAATTGGATGTAGCCAGGATGTGGGTCTGTGTGACAGTATCCTGGCGAACCCTAGTTCTGATGATATAAAATATTTATTGAAATTATATAAGCGAAGATTTTAATTACTTTTATATCCAGGTGTCCTCACGGAGTGACATAGTCGCTGTGCGATAAAACTCCTTAAATAAAAAAAAACGAAGAACTCACTGCAGATGGTCTCCAGTGTATTATGTGAGAGGTCGTGCAAAGCATCGAACGGCTCGGCCCCCAGTCTGCGCCGCAGGGTGTGCACCAGCCTCTGACCCTGAGTGTTGAACACGTCCTGGTATCCATCCACTACGGAGGCCGTGAACGTGCCGCCTATCTTTTTGATGTTCTGCTTCCATAGAGCACCTTCAATTTAGGAAAGCCGGTAGTTAAATCAATGTAGCTACAATATAGTTTTATAATATATATCCTCACGCCTACCCTCAAGGGTCCCCATGGGGTAGACAGAGGTGTATATATAGGTAGTACCCACACACCCACTTTCCGCCAGAGATAATAATAATAATAAATACCTGGGACAATTCCACACAAATTGACCTAGTCCCAAATTAAGCAAAGCTTGTGTTACGGTAACTAGACAACAATATATTTACTTATATAGATATATACATAAATACATAGGACATCCAAGACCAAGGCACAAACATTCGTGTTCATCACAAAAATATCTGCCCTCAGCGGGATTCGAACCCGCGACCTCAAGTTTCGCAGTCAGGAGCTCTAACCACTAGACCAGACGGTCGTCGATTAGAGATATATTTAAGGTGCCAACGTGATAGATCGCCGTTACTCAAGCACGACTATACATACGCCTTGGAATTGCTTCTCATACGTATGCAGGTTTCATCTCGATGTTTTCCTTCACCATAAAGCTCGTGGTGTGACAATATAGTTGTATTTGTATTTTTAGTTTAATATTCTTCACGTCTTACTACTACTGTTTTTGCGGGAGTAGGCAGAGGGGTAACACCCTCATTTTGGCGTGAATATATTTAGGAATATCTCCTCTCAAATGTGCGCAGGATTCGTCTCCATGTTTTCTTTCACCAGGTACATTGATAATATTCACAAATACCTAATATACCTCTGGCGGAAAGTGGGTGTGTGGGTATTACCTGTACACCTCTGCCTACCCCTTCGGGGACCCTTGTGGGAAGGCGTGAGGATATATTATTATTATTATTATTATTATTCATCCATTAATTTCTAAATAAATATTTCTTAAAATTCAGATTCGGAAAGACACACACTCAGAATTGAATCTGCGATAGCTATATGTACAGAGTCCCCGATTTCTTATCGGAAGCCACAACCAATCCATCTCCAAGCCACAGCCGAGCAAAATGGTAGAAGAATGGTTTATCCACAAACGCGTTGGTCACCGCTCTAACATCATCTGGGGCGGACACAACTGCAATTGTTAGCAAGCATGATTAAAATCTAACCTTCACGCCTTCCCACAAAGGTCCCCGAAGGGGTAGGACATAGGTTTATAGGTACTATCGACCCACCCCTTTTTATACCGAAGATATATTTACGTGCCAACGTGACAGATAGCGAGTCAATCCCCACCTGTTTCTAAAGCACAACTAATCATACGTCTTTGAATTTCTTCTCAAAAGTATGCAGGCTTCTTCGCGATGGTTTCCTTCATCGTTAAGCTGTGTTGTTACCGAAACAAATCAAACGGGTCTCGCACTGCACGGTTCCACAGGAGTTTCTTTCCCCGACTGCTGGGGAATGACCAGTGGAGGTTTTCCCTAGAGAGTGCAGCATGGAGTTCTTCAAGAAGTCTTGGGTAGCGAGTGTCAGCGCGAAACCGATACTCTTGGTCAATTGTCCACAAGCGGCGATTACCGCTTGCAAAGCTTGTCATCTTGGTGGTATAAAAAAATATCTTACCAACGATAGGATACGTGGCTAGCCAAAACACGAATGGCGTGTTTGCTTCTTCACACCTCGCTGACATCTCCACCAAAACATTGAAAATAACTAAAAAATACTGAGAATGCATTTGTGTAAAATATTTGGAATTAATCTCGGAAATAGATGATCCGAGATAAAAAAAATTACTGCCTAGCTATGCTGTATATATATAAGTATTTGTGTGTGATATAACTTTATTTCAGCCTTGGTGGGGCCGAGGGGTTCGAGTCACCTTGAACACTAAGATTGCAAGTTCGAATCCCAACTGTACCAATGAGTTTTTCTGAACGCAGTACAGTGAATGATCAGTCACACCACAAGCCTTACGGAAAATATCGAAAGGAAACCTGCAAACGTTTGAGAAGAAATTCTAAGACATACGTATAGTCGTGCTGGAATAACAGCGATGGACTCGTTATGTCACGTTGACATGTAAATCAAGTTTCTGGCGATAAGTGGGTAATATTATCTCCACACCTACTTTGCCCACCATCATCGGGGACTCTTGAGGGAAGGTGTTAGGAAGGAGGGAAGATTTATATTTTTGAACGGCTGTCTGGTCTAGTGGTGAGCTCCTGAAAGGGTTCGATCCCCGCTGAGGGCAGATATTTGTGTGATGAACACTTATTTTGTACCTTATTTTTGTACCTTATATTTATTTGTACCTTAGTCTTATGTCCTATGTATTTATGTAAATATCTATCTATAGTTACCATAACGCAAGCTTTGCTTAATTTTAGGGTATGTAAATGTGTGTGGAATTGTGTGATAAAACCCTCACATTTTCCAGGGTTTGTGGTCATCAGTTTATGTATGTTCCCCACAAACGGTAGAGTGGTGAAGGTAGGCAGACCGGCCAGGAGCCGGCGCGCGCGGCTCCACTGCATCCAAAACCATGCATACGCACACACGAGGGACGAGAGCACCAAATAAAGCAATACTTGCATCTGTAATTATTCTTCATCGGTTACGTCTTTCCACAAGGGTACACATATTACCTATTTATTTATATATATACTCAAGCACGACTATACATACGCCTTTGAATTGCTTCTCAGATGTATGCAGGTTTCCTCTCTATAATTTCGTTCACCGTAAAGTTTGTGGACTAATCACTGTACCTACTTAAGTTCAGAAAAACTCATTGGTACATTCGTGATTCGGACTTGCGATCTTTGTGTCGCAGGCAACTGCTCGAACCACTCGTTATTAATACCTACTACATTATTAATGTAACCGTGTAACTGAATAAAAACTTACAATGTTCCCTTGACAGTTTACAGCGATAAGTACCACTCAATACTCAGCTTGTCTCAAATACTTTGAGACAAATGATCTTAACTGCATACATATATACCTAACCTAACAATCGCAAGTCACTAATGATTGCAGAAGGAATCCTCGTCTATATATACTTCAGACTAGTTTGTGCACAGGTTTCACCAGTCTAAAACTTGATTTTATATTTTGTGCCAAATTTCATCCAAATTCCGTTCAGTAGTTTTGCGTGGAAGAGAAATAAATATAAACACAAACTTTCGCATTTATGATGTTAGTAAAATAATGAATTTTTGTGACAAAGTCTGGGTGACATGCAATTATAATTCACGAACGTTCAAGCGACATGTGAATGTGATGTAAACTGAATGTGTTCATAAACTTTTATCTGTCCTCACATACCACATTAGTCAGTCCTTCAATAAACAAATTAGGAGTATCTGAATCGCTAAATAGTACGCCAGGTCTTTCCTCTTTCTCATTCGCCAGTCTAGAGTACTCATGTCCCCACTTGCAAGCTCGACCAAATTCATGTATTCGAAATGACATGAGTAGTTTCAGAATTAAATAGGTTTGCTCGTAACTGTTCAAGATTAGTGAATTAAAACAATATAAGGAATTTATTCATTAAGTTAAGCTAAGTTATACGCAGTCAGGTTCAGCTTATTGCTAAACTGAACCACTAAGTAAAAAATGCATGTTGTTCCTGTTGGCAATGGTAAACGCTTATCATCGTGGGCCATATTTTTGTGTCATCTACAAAATATGCCTTAAATGACAATATGCCAGCGCGGGCTCTATTCCAACGTTCCAAAGGCCATTGAACAAGTTCAAAGATCTTGGATGGATCTTTATCGGTGCCATGGTAGTTGGCTGTACCTTATTATCCCAACATCATATTTAACATAATGTAACCACTATTACTTTAAAAACCGCTAGTTAGGTAAACCGCTAGGGATGGGGGCGCACCGAGCGGTGAATGATCACCTGAACGATATTTTTATTACCTTTATATTTGGAAGACCTGCTGGTCCTTGGGCCTTTACATCTCGACATTGTTTAATGCCTAAGTTTAATGTTCTAAGGACACCATATGAGACCTGAATTAGGATAAAAAATTAAAATTGATTATGAATATTACACCTATTGTTAAAATTATTCCAATTGTTATTGTAAGAGCCGTGTTGGCCGAGTAGTTCGAGTATTTGCCTGCCATACAAAGATCGCAAGTTCCAATCCCGAATTCTAAATTCAAGTACGATGATGAACCACACGAGCTTTACAGTGATGGAAAACATCGAAAGGAAACCTGCAAATGTTTGAGAAGAAATTAAAATTCGTACGTGCTTCAGAAACGGCGATGGACTCGCCATCTGCCGTTGTCACCTAAAAATATCTCCGGCTAAAAGTGGGTGTGTAGGTACACACCCCTGCCTACCGCTTCGAGAACCCTTTTGGGAAGGCGTTAATATACCTATTGTTTTATTATTATTGCTATATTATTACCAAAAAATTACCAAACAAATCTCATTCGATGCACGTGACTTATTTCCGGAAGATGAACTAAACCGTCTACACCAAGCATTAGCAAGTTACCATAATTGGACCTAGTAGGTACCATTACCCACTATTCTATTGTCCACCTCAATTACCCATACATTAAGTGGAATCTTAGTCTGCAGCATTAAAGTACAGTGACAGTGTATTAAATATAATACCAGACATTTATTTAATGCGTTAAATACATCTTTCATAAGAACTGCAATTTAAATAAGCGATTGGTATTTTTGCTATGAAGATGACATTTTACTTTGATCCGATTGGTCACAAATTTATAAAAAATAATTATAATTTTCTTAGAATCAATAAGCTAACATATGTTATGTCCTTACGATCTTAGCAGTTTGCTTATTATTAGCGCAGAACTGGTTAGAACACGGGATCCGATTCTCAAGCTAGTTTGCTTATCATACTTATATATTACAGAAAATAGTATACTATTTTATTTATAGCAATAGCATAATCAAATTGTTACGAAGTAAGGTTTCGAATAAAATTTGGTCTAAAGATCGCAAATTTGTTTTATGTATCTACATTATGAGTCTGTATTATTCCTACTTTGGTGTATTTATTGATTTTACATATTTCATCTGCTATCTCTGTCTTACTAAGTAATGGTGGAAAAAGGAAGAAAGACATAAACATGTAGGTACCTGTAAACGTTGACTACATTCGGCTGTACTGTCAGTTTAATCTCAAAAAATCACCGATTGTATGTAATAAACAAGAAGCTTAATTAATGTAATTTAAAAATATTTAACTTAAAATGAAGCGAAATACACAGTTATTTGATTTATACTGGGAAGATATATTAGTGTCTAAAGTTCTACCTCATTTGACGATCCGTGATTGTTTAAATTTTCGTTGTGTTTCCAAAACATGTCTACAAATAGTAAATATGTACTTTTCAAAGTTGAAATCGTTAGAAGTAATGAATATAGGATTCTCGCCGCACACATTCAACGTAAGCCAAGTTCTCAACTACCGACAAGGTCTCTCAAATAGACTATCTTGTACAAATATTTATTTTGTCTACAGGTTTTAGGAGCTGCTTGCACAAGACTAACGCTTTTGAATTTGTGCAAATGCTCTAGTATTACCGATGCAGAGTTGATCCCTATGTTGTTAAATAACAAGAACCTAACTGATTTGAACCTCAGTCAATGTCAGAACCTGTCAGCAAAGTGCTTGCAGCCAGTGATACTGCATTGCAACAACTTGAGAACTTTGAAACTGGCCAAGTGCACGTGGCTGACCACTGGAGCTATGGAGGCCTTGGCTCTGCACCAGTGCATGCTGGAGCATGTAGATTTATCCTACTGTTTTAGTATATCCGAAAGTTGTATACTGATTTTCATTAAAAAATTCCGTCATCTGAAAACTTTAAACTTGGCAGGGAACAGGCAAGTGACAGACAAATGCTTGTACGCCCTGTCCAAGTACAGCACTGCACTGAAGCTTCTTAACCTGTGTGGGTGTAGTGAAGTCACTGATAAAGGTGTAAGGTGAGGAATTATTGAGTATTTTGGAGTTGAGTTGGCATCACAATAGACCCAATAGTTTTCTTTTTTTGTTTCTAGGGCACTAGCACTGCAGTGTCAGAAATTGGAAGGACTCATTATCCGAGGCTGCACCAAAGTTACAGAGGACAGCTTGAGGCTTTTGAGGAACAGAGTCCATCTAGATAGGAGGTTGACTGATCCTGTACCTTTGCCTAACTTCGTACAGATATAGGCATACAATATTCAGCAGCAGCCGCAGCAATCATTATTTGTTGAAACTATGATATAACAAATTCATTACATATGTACAATTCTTGTAAATATTAAGGTCTAAGTGTTAATTACTGTACTTATTATTTATTTTATAGAATATCTAGGTGTAACCAGTTCTTTGTGCTGGGTTGAGAGAATTAAAATATATTTTTTTTTAATTTTGCCATACTTAGATTTAATGACAAATAAAGCAGATATATTTTTTATAGCTTTATTCTGTTGACAGCTAATGGTTGTTTGTAACATACCATTATATATTATTTAATAAGGTGAAATTTCTCCAACCAATTTTCTAACTGTTGTATTTGTATTTGTTGATGTACAACAAATAGAAATTGTAAAGTATATTATAATAATACATATTTACTCCAATTAAAAACTGTGTGGTAAAACATTTTAATAAAAAGACAATATCGGTTTTTTTTATTGTTTTCTATTCATGCCTTGTGTAATATTAGGTTTTTTTTTTATACCACATGGGTAGCAAACAAGTAAGTGGTTATGGACGCTTGCAACACCAGTGGTATCTCACTCACACATTGCCAACCCTGCAGGAATCTTTTCAAACCCTTCTTGAAGTACTCCATCTCCAGAGAAAACCTCAACCTGGATCTCATTCCACAGCCTGAGCGCTCGGGGAAGGAAACTCTATTGGAACTGTGCAGTACGAGACATTTGTGGTTCCAAAGTATGGGGATGAATTCCCCGTCGACAGCGAGACATCATGTCGAACATTCTTCAGAACACTTCCCGTTATACAAGCAGTAGAACACACAGGGCAGCTTCTCCTCAGTTCTTAGGTTCTTGGATTCACTTAGTGGATCCAAGCCGCTTGTGACAAGCGACAATCCTAGCAGCGCGTTTATGAACCGCTTCAAAAGGCCCTAGCTGGTGGTATAATAAAAAAATTATTGGCATAAATTTAAATAGTTCCTTATGGGGTTGCCAGAGATAATAAAATACCTTTTCTATAGGATTTATTGGAACATAAATAAAACTTCAAATTTTTCACAAAATTATATTTTGTGTGATAACACCTGCTACATGTATCTTACTGTTAATGTATTTACAATATTGTATATACTACACATTAGTAACAAATAACATTCATAACCTTAGAGGAGCAGATCTTAATAATTAATTTACTGCAAGTTACTGCTAGCCTAACTAAACAGTAGTGGGTGCGGGAGGACGAAACTAAACGAGGCTTACCTAATCAAACTTATACATAATGTAAATGTATCGTAAAGTAAAGGGGTGTTAATAACATTTGGCAATAAATTACTGGGATAACACAAAAATAAGCGAAGCGTGGAAACAAGAAATTGACGCAATTATTAAACTTTAAAACCTACTGTGTAAAATACAAAATATAAAAGTTACCGTCCTTAGGCCTGTGGCGCGCACACGCGACGGTGGCCTGCTGTCGCACTATCACAATGATCCGGAACATATATCCTATCATACAAGTATGCTACACTTACATAATCAGCTCTATATGTATATAGCCTTGCATTATCTCAAAGTGCATACATTTACAATATCTTACACGAAAACTAAGTAGACGGGACGAGAAGAGGCACTTCTGAACAGATAAAGAGACAAATTAATTACCTTATAGTAAATTAAAATTAACTAGACAACTGTACAATTGGAAATGTACAAATCGCGGATGAATTCTCAAGGAACAAAAACGTAAACAGGATATACATATAAAATAGGTGAATACCGAATTTTTACATCTTATCAAAAGTACAAATAGATCATAACACATTGCACTTACTCTCAACGTAACCAAAGACTTAATATTACATTCATCTCTTTGGATATTACAATATATATTAATTTACTCCATGATTTAAACACGCGCCCTTGTAGACCACTGTCAGTTGTTTATCACAGTGCTTGGTGCATGCGACGGGTTGCTCCATTTATTGCACAACGTCATTATGCTATTTCGTCATTATTATAGACAGATTTAAATACTTTTAAATTGCAATTTTGTACTTTAATTCAGCTTATTGGGTACCGCGCTTAGTAAAAATAAACTTACATATGATACAGGCTGCCTACGAAGGTTCCTAGAGGTAAGGCAACTCAAGTGGTGTCCATGTTAAAACCAACTCTATATACACTAAGACTTATACAATACACTTATACAACAAGGGCAGTTGGGTGGCGGCCGCAAAGCGAACGTCGGATCACACGTTACACCATCACGCACTGACGTCAACACTGTTACAGCGACATGCTGTCACAAACATATTGTACTCCACAAATACGCAATGACAAGAATTGTACCACCAGAGATCAGTCCATTACGCGACATTCTTGACAACATAAAGTTGACAATATAGGCTCGACAGAAGCTAAGCATTCATAAATGTTCCGCTTATCACTTATTCACAGTTGGTTTGCGTCGCCGCATTCGCTCGTTGCACTTTTTGTGGGTTAAGTATCTCCGCTTGGGCTACGGTCGGCGAGGGCTGGGGCGCTGCTACCGGCGCATGGTGCCGTTGAGCGGCTGCATGGCCAGCGGGGGGTTGATGTAGCCGTAGTACACGTTGGACTGCTGCGCGCGCGGGTCGCCGTACTGCACGGCGGGCTGCACGTTCATCATCACGTTGTTGAACTGCTGCTGCGGCGGCACGCGGTACCCGTTGAGCCCATATTGGCTGATGATGTGCGAGTTGAGGTTCGGCGACACGCGCGACCCCGGCGCCATCTGCATGTGCTGCATCGGACTCAGGTTGCCTGCGCGCAACAAGCACATAATAATTTAGATGCATCAAGAAATTTATGAGTGTGCATGAAGCATACAGAAGTACAGTAGAAGTATATATGTTTGGAGTGGAATGTTGGTCTATTATATTTGCCAATCAAAGAACCGACTTATGTTGACATGTTTGTATGTGTGTTTGGCTTTGGCTGACAATTATGACATGCATGATTATGGATTGTCCCTAATTTCTAGGTCTCGACTTGGCGTGGTCGTGTGTATGTATATTTATTTACACCCTTTATCTGCCAACGATTACTTTTACAGAATAATTAATCACTCGCTAGTGGTTTAAATAGTCGTCTTATTGTATATAGCTGGCCGAATCATACAAGATTGCAACTGAACAAATACCAAATACATCACACTGAACCCATACATGTAGATTCAACACATGTTGTGTAATGAATCTTTGAATCATATTGACATCATTTCTGTATAGCTCATAAATTAATTATTTGTATTTATTACTGGACTTTACAAGATATGGTTAGTAGTCGTAGGAGCCTCTTCATATGCGCAATATATTATTCGTCTTCGCCTATTGACACCTATGTATGTAATTGCATATTGTATACGTCGTTACACCGAGTTTCTCACGGGGTACGAAGGGAGAGGAATGCGCAAATATCTCTATTCAAAGACTTGCGCCTCTAGACAAAGTCTAAGACTTGTATAACGGAGGGTTCGGGCAAATTATTCGACATGGTTCCTACTCCCCTACCACCGTAATACCTTGGAACCACAAAAGGTCTCGCGAAAGATGGTGAAAAGAAAGTATGCGCTTATGCGCTTGATACAATCTTATGCATCAAGCGCGCGCGCGCGTACTTATTTGTCTCACTTGTATATACGTATATGTATGTATGTATGTACGTGTATCAAATATTGGAAGCTATTTTAGAACCAGTTCTTGACATTCAATTGAACTGCAAATTAGTTACTAATAATAGAGGTACAGAGGATTCCAGATTTGACATTAGCTACTGTCATTTTGTGAAATAATGATACCACATATAATAGTGTAGTGATGAACACAAAAATGGATAAACAATCGTGTATTCTCCCAGTCTGACTGCACGAATATCTTATTTCATTGCGAATCGATATTTTGTTATTTTGTTAGGTTTTTGTTAAAGTTTTGTTACGTTGTGTTTGTTGTTACGTTTATAGTTTTTTGTGAACTTTGAGTGAATCTATTTGTTTTGGTTTTCCATCAAAATGGATCCTCAGCCAAGTACATCACAAAAAGACATGGATGTTTTCTTGTACCCAAGAAAAAAACTTTTGTCGTCGTCGTTCGTTCACGTCATGTTCCTTCATGATCACATTTTTTTTATTTATTTCACACAAAATTATAAAAGAAAAGTCTCAGATCGTTAATTAATCGTCAAAACTAAATTATCGGTTCAGACATATTTCATTTCCTGATATACTTAGTTTACGAGAGTAAAATTATAAACGAGAAGAATCGATCCGGAAATATTCCATTTCCATATCGAATAATTTGGCAACGTCACTATTTAGTACTTGTCATAACGTTGCAACACTGAAATTGTCAAATCTGGAATCGAATTAAAATTCTGACTTTAGTGCCATTGTCGAATGTAGTTGATTTAGGTATTAGGGCGTGTTACTCACTAGACGTGTTCCTGGTGTTCCTCGGCGAGTCCAGTTGGTTATGAGGCGGCGCGTAGTACTTGGCGGCCGCCGCGTGGTAGTGGCCCGCGCCGCCCGCCGGGGGCGTGCCCGCCTGCTGCGCGTACTGCGCACACACACACACACACACACACGTGACAGTACAGAGCTACAGTACTCCTTGCTGAATCACGTGCCAATGCAAACAAGGTTACATGCAGCATACTATAACACAAGATATAGATACTAGCGGCCCGTCATGACTACGCACGGGTGGACATTTATTTTTTAAACATTTTAGGATAATTTTGCAATTAAAATAGCCTATATTAATCAGTGATACTGTATCATTCAAATCGTGAATGAATTTTTAAAATCGGGCCAGTACTTTTTGATTCAATTCCTTACAAACATACTTACATACTTACAAACATACTTGCATACAAATCTTTCCTCTTAATAATATTAGTATAGATGCATATTCATCAGTACACACCACTTTTGGAGGGTCAGCAACGCGCGAGCGATGCATTTGGTGTTGTAAACGTCCACCCGCGGCGGTAGCCGCTTACCATTAGGTGGATTTGATGTTTTTTTAATGCATTCAAGGATTGACATATTTGAGAACGTCTGTGATCGTTTCAATACAAAACCTGACGGAGTTCTTACCCGAAAAACAGAACAGTAGTTTGACAAAACTCTTTAGGGGAAAACCTTAGGCGTTCGTGTAGTCGGTCGAGCCAATACAGCAGGACTATGATGGGCAGGCGTTACCTGGTGGGGCGGGTGGTGCTGCGGCGCGTCGGCCATCTGCTGCAGCTTGGCGAGCGAGCAGGAGGGCGGCCAGCCGCCGCCGTGGTACTGCTGCTGCTGCTGGAAGGAAAGGTAGCCGCCCTGGTAGCCGCCCGCCGCGCCGCCGCCCTGCATGGCCGCGCCGCCTGGACACATCATCATCTCCATGTTACACCCATTTACTAGAGCTGGGAGTCAACAGAAAACAGGTACATGTCTTCAATCAATCAACACCATTAATACTGTCCACCGGTCTCTGCCTACCCTATCAGAGGCTATCGTTCAACATCATACACCTACCCTCCAGTATCTGCCTACTCGACTTGGCATGCTCGTATCTATGTTTATTTATTTACACCCTTTATCTGTCCACGATTACTTTTACAGAATAATGAATCACTCGCTAGTGGTTTAAATAGTCGCCTGCAAGTCATGATTGCAGGTCCAAACATTGGTGGTGTGTAGCAATGTGGTTTTCTGGGCTAATAATTGGTCACACCATGAGCTTTACGTTGAAGGAAAACATCGAGAGGAAACCTGCGTACGTTTGAGAAGTAATTCAAAAGCGTATGTATAGTCGTGCTTAAGTAACGGCGACGGACACGCCATCTGTCACGTTGGCACCTAAAATATATCTCTGGCGGAAAATGGGTGTGTGGGTATTACCTATACACCTCAGCATACCCCTTTGGGGAACCTTGTAGGAAGGCGTGAGGATAAAAAAATATTTGTATTACGGCGAGATAGGCGATGAAGGAAATTGTCAGGAATCCGACTGACAGGATCAGAGAAAGCATGCGCAATGGATCCACCATCTGTCACTACGACACCTATGAATACCGACAGAATGTGCTTATCTTACGCTTTTTGGGTTCCTTATAAATAAAAAACACTTGGAACTTTCCTAAAAGAGCTAACAGTTAACTATGAATCTCTTAATATGTATTGTTTTTTGAGGTGTTGTCAAAATTGTGATACACGTTATAAAAAGCGCACGCATGTTTGCAATATACAAAAATTGGTAGATTTAAATAACTAGCCTTTTGTTTTAATAGTCGAAGGTTCGATCCACGACATTTATTTTGTGTGGCCAGCATATATTTACCTATATATACTTAAGTCTTCCATTCAAGTTCTCCTATATTCTATTGTTGTATATCTATCGTTAATATAAACTGTATAGCTGAAATGCTTAGCTTACGTTATATGGACTTGTGTGTATGCATATATGGGTATGTGTGCGTGTACGTGTGTGTGTGTGTATTGGTGGTACTGACCGTGCGCCTGTGCGGGCGGCGTGGCTCGATGGCGAGCAGGCGGAGTGGCCCCGCGCAAAGCCTTGCCCTCCGCGGTCCTGAGGAGAATGTTAGACGTAAACTCAGGGGGACTCTCACACCTTACATAACGAGAAGGCTTCCCTTGTCGACGGACCATAAGCCGCTTGCCTTCAATAGCGAAGGTATTAGAAAGGCCATATGATGTATAAAAACTAGGTGGTAAACTATTAACATGTTTTCACACTCTTCTTGAAGAACTCCATGCTGTACTCTCGACGAGCACCGTAAGAGACCTTTGTGGTTCCAAGGTATGTGGATTAATTCCCCGTCGATGGCGATAAGGTAGAACTTGGCATCATATCGAACAATATATACAAATATGAATAGGCTATTGTGACTGACCTATTCCTGTTGTTAATCTTCTGTTGCTTGGGCGGCTGGTTGGGCTGCATGATGGAGGGTATGTGTATGGAGGAGTGCGGGTACTGCGGGCTGGGCGCCGGGTGCATGTGCATCATGGAGCAGGGCGAGGCCAGGTCGGAGCCGATGCTGGTGGGCGACTCCAGGCCCAGCTGGCTCACGTCCAGCTCGCACGTGGGGTACTGCACCGAGTGCACGGAGTTGCTGGTCGAGTCGGGCGTGTACACGCCCATGGACTGTAGCGCGGGGCTCACGGCCTCGCAAAGCTCCTCCTTCTCCTTCGCCTCGTCTTTCTTATGTCGCCCTTTCTTGTCGAGGTCGCTCTTGTCGCACGGCGTGGGCGCCGGCGCGTACGGGGTCTTGCAGCCGGGGGATGTTAGGATCTGAAACGATTTAAATTATGACTAGTGTTTTTTGATCAAACAATTAGATGTGAAATGGACAGAACTAAAATGTATGTCTATATCTCGACTAAGCTATTAGTTGCTAACATCATCATGTATGTCTTTACACCTTCATACGAGAAACACCGAAGAGGTAGGCAGATGTGTAATACCTTGAAATACCTGGATATATACTTGGATGAATTGACAATTAATCTTGCATCACGAACGCGTCTAGTAATAAATGAGTCACAAATGTATAGTTAGTTACCTGTGGGCTCTGCTGTCGGAAGTCAGTGCAGGTGTTCTCGGGCTTGGGTGCCGCCTGCCGCGCCATCATGGCCTTCATCTGGTCGCTGGCAGTCTGCGCGTGGGACTTCTTGGATTCACACTGCGTCTGGCACGCGGTGGTCGTCTTAGACTGCTTGGCTGGCTTGCACTCCGACTTCTGGGAGCATTCGGCGGCCTTCGACGTGGGAGTCTTCGTCTCTTTGAAGTGCGGAAGACTTGTGGTCGTATATAAGCTCCCACTGAGAGCACCGTACGCGATATTGTGGAAGTCCTTTTGATCGTACTTTGTGTGGAGCTTCTGCGGTGACTTCTGTATCTGGTCGAGGTGCGGCAGGTTGAACCCTTGCAGTTTGTCCAGATAGTTTTTGTCTCCCACGGTGTTCTTCATATCGAGATACCTATTCGGCTCCCACGTGCCCGGCAGCCGGCTGTGGTCCCAAGGCGGCCACTGGTACTGAGTCGTGTGGTAGTTAGGAATCTGGTTCATTGTATAGTCCGCCTTTGGAACTAACTCATTGTCGTACTTGAACTTGGGCAGCATTTTGTTCAAGTCATTTTGGTCGGGTTTTAAGTTAAGCTGGACTGAGCAGCTCTTGTCATGTTTCACGGACGTGGTTTTGGACTCGCATTTGGAGGCGTTTGACTTTTCCTTCTTAAAAAAATCTTGCTTCTTCGGCGCCTCATTGGCTTTAGCGTCCATCTTGGCTGTGACCGTCACCGAGTTGATCACATTTATTGGGACAGACGTCTCTGGCTTTCTGGGATGTGTGCTCTGTTCGGGAAAAAACATCTTCGGTTCCGGTGTGCTTCTTGGCGTGTCATTTTTATTGGTCTTTTTATCAGTCTTCTCCATTTTACTGTGAGCCGAGTTGACCCTCACATCGCGTAGCTTGCTCTTCTCTCGCGGTTTACTGGGATCATGCTTATCCTGAGGGTTCTGCACTATACTCATGGAGCCGAGAGGGCTTTGTAAAGCGTTTCCCGCGAAGTCTAAATCCGTTCTCTCCAAACCCATGCTAATGCTCGCATTGGCGCTTTGGCAACGGGGTAAAAAATTTATATCGGTAACATTCGGTACTTTGGGTATGACGGGGGTGATAATGGGTGACGAAATGGGATGAGGCACTTCCAATTTTGTGGTTGTTTTACTTATAACTGGAGTGTCGGGGATATTATTGATAACGCGAGACTCGCTAGTCTTGGCCAGTACTTTGTCAGTCTGCACGGCTTGCGACTCCTTACCGACGTTAGCCCTGTGATTGAGATACGTATGCTGCGCCGAGTTGATCTGTTGTATGGTCATGGAATTGCTCACTGGGTTTTGAAAGGACATCTGCATCGACGGGTCTATTGTAGTCCTTGTGATCACAATTTCGTCTTTGCGCGGGTTTAACAAGTCGTTGCGAAAGGTAATGTCGCCCCCCTCCTTGCTCGCCATCGGTGGTTGTACTCTCGGTAAACTTCTGTCCATCGCGGGGAACGAGTCCATTTTTGGAGGGTCAGGCTTTTTCATACTGGGCATGATTTCCCTCTGCGGGTCCAAATTCTGTATGATGGATTCAATTTTGTTGGGAGATTTTTTCTCAGCTGTCTTTGCTTCGTCAATAGTCTGGTGCTGTATCACAGTTTCCTTCCTCATCTCACACTTCTTTGGGTCACTAATCTCATTTATTTTCTCTGGGGATCTCTTTGGCTTGGGCGATTCGTTAATTACCGATTTGTCGTTCTTCCTTGGCGATATACCCGCCTGCGGAGAGTTCGCTGTATCTGATTCCCCTTCAACAACTATAGTCTCTATTTGATGCAACTTGGGAACAATAAGATCTACGGGCGGCTTTATGATATTAACCTCTTCGTGTGCTCTAGGATCTAGGACAATATGAGCATTCTCAGTTGAAACCACAGGTATAACTTTCGATGGACTGTCATTTTCCACAACCTCCTTAGGTTTGTTCTCATTGGTCGGGGGCACCGGGACTATCATGTTGGGTTTTGGAGATGGCAGTGGACAGCTTTGGCTGTTGTTGTCGTCGGACTCGGAGATAATTATTGTGTCTTTATCATCGAGAACAGGTTTGGATGGAGACCTCATATCTCCCGTCTTTGATTCTGAAAGATTTTCAGATTCAATTGGTGG
Organism: Drepana arcuata; assembly: GCA_016069955.1. Taxonomy (NCBI): domain Eukaryota; kingdom Metazoa; phylum Arthropoda; class Insecta; order Lepidoptera; family Drepanidae; genus Drepana; species Drepana arcuata. The sequence goes on from JACCPG010003746.1 coordinate 49,182, forward strand.
TTTTGGTTCCACTGCATCGGCTGCTTCCGGATTATTTCCAACGACGGTGGTGTTATCGTCAGGTTTGTCAGATGTTTCGTTGATGACTTGATCTTTAGCTTCCATTGACTTTGGCGAGTCCATGTGTATGCTGTCCAACTCCATGTCGCTGGTATGATGGTCGGTGCTGTTCTCCTCAACTTGATGGGGCGTAGCCGGTTTGCTGGCAACACTCCTCCTGTCCTCGCCCTCTTCAACATCCATTTCGTCATCAGCCTCACCGGACGAATCTTCTGAACTTTCAGAGTTCTTATTCTTCTCTTCAGGTTTGGAATTTTCCTCAATTGTTTTCTTTGGCGAAATCTTACTTTCCTCACTTGCTTCTGGGGCTTTGTCTGGTTCCTCTGTAGATTCATCTGTCTTATAGTTATTGCTTTCCTTTGCAGTTTCAGTGGTTTTGGCTTTTTTAGCTTCTGGAGAACCAGATCTAGGCGTAGTTTTACAAATTTTCTGTCGCTTCTTGGTGCGACCGCGCCGTGCCAATTTTCTTTTCGTTTTTGTTTTAACGTTATTAACCACGGGAGTGGCAGCTACATTATCCAAAATATCCTCCTGAATTTCTAGGCTATCAGAAGCATAAGAAGGTTCTTTGGCGCTGTGTCGTTTATTTCTCTGAGGATTGGGCAGATCTTCGATTTCTTCATTCTGGGTCGCTCTAGAAGCTCTTCTTGCAACACTTTTACATCTCTGTCTTCTGGGAGCCTCTTCTTCTTTCTTCTCTTCTTCCAGGTTAGATTCAGACATTTTCCTGTTGACATCACGTTTTCTTTTGCGACCACCCTCCACGAGTGTAGGCGTGGTTTGATAAGTAGTTTCGCTGTATTTGAGCGGACGCGTCCTCCGTCTGCCGGACGACGTCACTTCAACGGAACTTTCTGGAAATTCTTTTTCCATGGCCTTCGTAACAATTTCTGCCTTAGGCGCTGGGGTTTCAGGTTCCGTTGCAGTGTCCTCGCTTTCAGTCTTCAATCCCGCTTCTTCATTTTCAGTTTCTTGATCCCCAGAAGCTTGGTCCTCAGGTGACCGGAATGGATTCACAGTGGGCGCGAGTAGTGGTGTCCACCTCAAACATTCAGGATCTATTTCTAGCCGCGGCTTACTGTTTAACTTTTTCATGTGATTATAAACTCTATTCCAGTCTATACAGAGTCCTAATTTCATTGTCTCGTGGTCGGGAATATATCTGACAAAGCCTAGTAACTGGAAAGTCACAGCAATATCATTCATGTGCATTCCCGTAGTGTGAGCGATGTCTTCAAATGTGAATGATTTGTCTTTGTGGTCGTGGAGATATTCTAGTATTACAGACTTCCAATAGGCGTGGTACGAGACCCGTCCTAGATCTGACAAGGGCTTTTCTGGGGTACCAGGTTGGCCCTCCTCCTTTGATAGTAAATAACCTGGGAACATAAGAAACAATGATAACATTTTTAACTTTAAAACAGGCTATTAAATAATACATAATGATAATTTGTATTCTTGAAAAATTCAGAACTCGAACATCAGTGTGAATAGGTTGTGTGTTACAGTAGGACAATTAAAAAATTGCATAATCTGGGTAAACCTGCCCACAAACAATCTACAAATGAGGAAACCAAGTCCAATGTGTCAATCAAACTTAAGACGATGCTACTATATATCAAGTATACAAACCAACACATGTATTGGTAAAAAAACAACAGATTCCACCACTCACTGAAATGGATGAGGAACCTCCCGTAGCCCTGCCGCTGGTACTGCGGCATGGTCATGATGCAGGACACGTTGTACTTCTGCTGGCAATGCTTCTCCTTAGAGAAGTAGCCCACCAGGTGGCAGCCCTTGGTGTCGTTCTTGGTGAGCACGTAGAACAGGAACGGCTCCACGTCGTAGTAGAGCGTCTTGTGGTCGAGGAAGAGCTTGGCGAGCAGGCACAGGTTCTGGCAGTAGATCTTGTTGGCGTTGCCGTCCACCTCGAACACGGACACGTCGCCCTGGCGGTAGATCTCTGTGGCGGGCGGGTGGCGCCACGCGCACTTGTCCAGGTGCCGCGCCAGCACGGCGCGGCTCTTGGCGTACTTCAGGCAGAACTCGCACAGGAACAGCTTCGCCAGCCTGCCGACACACCACACATACCGTACACTGCTACAGTGCACTAATAAAGGGCAGGTTGTCACTTCGCGACGGTAATTTACAAACAACTAGGTACAACTACTTGAGGCGTGACTATAGTTTAATCCCGTAATGTATCATAGAGACATGTCAAGGTGCCAAGGCGACATGAAGCACAATATCACGAACGGTATGACACTTAGCGACAGCCTTTTTTGCGTGACAAAAATACTGAATAAATTGTTTTGTAAACTTACATTAATGATTAAATCATTATCATACTAATCTCTATTAGAGCCGTGGTGGCCGAGTGGTTCGAGCAGTTGCCTGCGACACAAAGATCGCAAGTTCGAATCCCGACTGTACCAATGAGTTTTTCTGAACTTAAGTACAGTGATTAGTCACACCACGAGCTTTACGGTAAAGGAAAACATCGTGAGGAAAACCTTAGCATGCGTCTGAGAAGAAATTCAAAGGTGTATGTATAGTCGTGCTTTGAGTAACGGCGATGGACTCGCCATCTGTCACGTTGGCACTCATTATACCTCTGGCGGAAAGTGGGTGTGTGGGTATTACCTATACACCTCTGCCTACTCCTTCGGGGACCCTTGTGGGAAGGCGTGAGGATATATATATATTATATCTATTATATAATAATATATCTATTATGATCGATATTAATGTACTCTCATTATGAAAATGCTGTCATGAACAAGGCCGCGATTTCGACAGAAAAATTATAGCCAGCAAAATTATTAATATTCAACAAAAATAAGTAAGTAGGCAAAATTAAGTAAGTAAGTGTTTGAAGTAAATAATATGTTACATACCTGGCATACTCTTGCGGGAAGGGGCTCGAGTACCAGGTGTCTATCTCCCACTGGCCGAACTCTATGGCGGAGGGACAGCGCGGGGGCACGGCGTGGGCTGCCGGGGTGAATGCGGCGGGTGTGGCGGGGGGCGCGGGAGTCGCGGGGGGGCCCGGCGTGGCGGGGGGCCCGGGCGCCGCGGGGGGCGCGGGGGGCAGCTCGGCCTCGGCGCCGCGCGCCGCTCGGAACCACTCGGCGTCGGAGTCCGTCACGCCGCCCGGCAGGCGTCTCCCCTCTGCACACCGGACATGCCACATGTACTGCACGCTTTACCTCGGGTATGATAACCATCAGCAACTTAAACGGGCTTAAATTGGTAATCCAGCTTGAAACTGTATAGATAGTGCCATCCACCAAGACGCGCCCCACCTATATCTACTCGAGGGGGTCGCGGGATGCGGTAAGACCCCGAGTCTATTAATTGTAGTGTGCGTGTGCACTCATAGGTAATCAGTGTGTACCAATAATACTCAAACAATAGTGGAAGGTTGCACACTTACATAAGGAGGAATAGTGGGGCGTGTCTTCGTGAATGGCACCATCTATAATAGTACCTCCAACCTTGCAAAGGAATCACAACCATTGGGAGAATAAAATTGTCAAGTGGTTTTGGCTTTCGTGCTTTATCAGGACCAAACTTAAGTTATCATTTTTGTAGCCAGCATCCCATGATATACAAATCCTTACCGTAAGGTGGGCCGTACTTGCAAGTTTCTTTGCCTTTACCGTCAAAAATTTGACTCAAAAGTTCACATAACATTTAACAATAAAAAATAAAACAAAAACAAATTGTCCCAATGAAAGATACCAACAACTTAATTCTGTAAGCGACAGGAGGCGAAAGCCAATGTATGAATGGAAAAAATAAAATGGAAGCAATAATGATTCACGACAATATGTCATACGTCACGTCACTGCCTTGCGCGGCAGAGATGTGGATGAAACCCAATAATTTTAGCAAAGCATTGTGAAGTAGTACGGTGAGAGCCGAGGCGCCGCAGCGACGTGACGTAACATGTCGCCCCTTCGAAGCGCGAGCGAAAGTGCATGTGTGGATACTGCCGAATCCCGAGTAACAAATAAATGTTGTCACCGGCGCTCGGTGTCCGAACAGAGAAGCCAAGGAAACGAACTCGCCCGGGGCGCCCGGGCCGCCGGCAGCCGGGGCGGGCGGCCGGCGCCGGGCGGGCGGGGGCGGCGGCCACCAATCAGAGCGGACGGGCAGATCCACCTCGACACTTTCGCCGCACCCGGAACCGGTCTTACCCGACTGATTGCTGGCCGCGCCGCCCGCCCGCCCCGCCAGCGCCGCGCCGCGCCGCAGCTTGGCGCTGACGGCGCGCGCGCCGCCCGCCGCCGCGCGCGCCCGCGCCGCCGCGCGCACCAGCGCCGACGCCGACAGCGGCCGCCACCCGCCGCTACTGCCTCCCGGGGGCTCGGGACTGTGCCTCGTCTCGGCGTCCAGTCTCCGCTCGCTACTCGGCCGCGTTTCGGACTCGAGCCTCGGCGGCGGCTCCCGACTCTGCCGCGAATCGGTATCGAGCTTCGGCGGCTCTCGACACAGTCGCAATTCGACGTCCAATCTCAGCGGCTCGCGCTTCGGTGGCGCTTCGATCTCCGGCCTCGGCCGCTCTCGGCTCGGTCTCGTCTCGGCGTCGACGAGTCTAGGCGGCTCCCGATTTCTTCGAGATTCACTGGCGGGTTGTCGATTCGGGCGCTTTTCAGTGTCGTGCTTCGAGTGCTTCCGGGGCGACGCTCCCCGCCCCGCGCCGGGCTCGCGGCGCAGCTCGGCCTGGTACCGGCGGAAGGTGCTGCGGGTCTCCTTGAGCACCTGGCGCGGCGGCGGCGGCCGCGACTGCGAGCGGGAGGCGCGCGACGCGGAGCGCACGGAGTAGAACTCGGTGAGGCCGTCGAACAGCGTTGTCAGCAATCGCTCGCCGCGCGGCGGGCGACGCGGTGGGCGGCGCGGCGGCGGCGTGGGCGGCGCCGGAGCTGGCAGCTTACGCGCCTCGGCCGCGAAACCCCAGGCGCCGTCGGCCGCGCCGTCCGCCGCCAGCCGCTCGAACAAGGTAGGCGCGGCGACCGGCGCGGGCAGCGCCGGGGGCGGCGCTCGACTCGCAGCCGATATGGATTCGCTCGAGGAGCGCGAGGAAGTGGAGCTGCGGTCCGAACGTTCGCTGCCGCCGGAGCGATCAGATTTCTCAGAGCGATCGGATTTCTCGGAGCGAACGGATTTTCCGGAGCGATTAGATTTTTCGGAGCGGTCGGATTTTTCGGAGGTAAGGGATTTTTCTGAGCGGTTAGATTTTTCTGAGTAGACGGATTTTTCCGAGGATTTGTCCGACTTTTCGGAGCGTTCAGATCGGAAGGAGCGGCCGGATCGAATGGAACGACTCGAACGGATAGAGCGGCCGGATCTATCGGAGCGATCTGACCTATCGGAACGATCTGATATGGTGGAAATATCGGTAACGGCGAGACGTTCGGTTACGGCGAGGCGGTCGGCTAGGGCGAGGCGGTCCGTTACGGCGAGGCGGTCGGCCAAGGCGAAGCGGTCAGCCAAGGCGAGGCGGTCGGTCCCGTTGTGGCGATCGGTCCGGCCAGTCCCAACGGAGCGTCCGGGGCCGTCGGAACGCTCGGAGGTGTCGGAGTGCTCGGAAACATGGAACGGGTCGGCGGCGTCGGATGCGTCGGAGGCGTCCGAGCGCTCGGAGGTATCGGAGCGCGGCCGGTGGCGCGGGTGGCGCGGCTGGTGGCGCGGGTGGTGGCGCGGGTGGTGGTGGCGGCGCTCGAGGCGCAGCTCGAGGCGCTGCACGCGCGTGACGCGCAGCTTGTCCCAGCGGCGGCCCCAGCCCTCCCACGAGCTGGAGGACTCGCGCCGCCGCCGCTTTACCAAGTTAAAAGCGGAAAATCTGAAAAACTTCTGTTTCTCCTTGGACATTCGCTGGTCGCTCGCGAGCGCCGGTGGGGCATTACCGTCCGAGGGCTCGTCCTCCGACTCCACCCGGCGCGCCGCGCCGCGACCCTTCCTACCCTTCGGCGTGCCCCCCGGCGTCGACCTGCCGGAACACCCGCCAGTTAGTACGCGCTCACAATTCATTACAAATACATGGCATTAATCATATCATTTGTTTTGAAAAACATTTTGTTAAATCGTATGCATTCACTGAATATGTATAAATGTATAAACCTATCTACGAATCGGCGTGCGTGTAGCGTAGCGCGTTATACACACACGTATATTGAACAAAATTATTGTGTATATGTTATTAGTGTGTGTTTGAATCAAATCAAACCAAAATATTTTTATTTTACATAGGCCTAGATGGGCACTTATAAAATGTCGAAAAAGGCACGGTTCAGGTTGGTCGTTTCCATAGAGTAGAACCGGCAAGAAACTCCATGGTTACTCTTTTCAAATCATTAGGTATACAAAATAATATTTTTATGTTACAGTAATAGTACTTAAGTATGGGGAACAGCGTAGGCCCGACAATAAAAACAATAAAAATTGTGTGTGTGTAGACATCTGTGTTTATATTTTTTTGCGTGTCTCGTGTGTTCGCCTGTAGTATATGTATGTCAGCGCGCCGTGTACCTCTTGGCGTTGGGCGGGCAGGGCGGGCAGGACGCGGAGGGCGGGCAGAGCGGGCAGCGCCAGGGCGGCGCGGCGCAGCGTGGGTGCGCGTGGGCGCCGCACGTGCCCGCACAGCGCGCCGCCCAGCCCGCGCGCGCCGCGCACACGCCGCACGCGCAGCAGGACCCACACGCCCAGCGCGCCGCCTGGATGCACAACACCAATACTAATCAGCTCCGATTTTTTTTAACATTAGTAACGTCACTACAAGCCACTTACACAGACTAGGAAAAGCTCATACAAACATCTTGAGGAACTCCAAACATACAGACGAAATATATTATCCATTCATCGGGAAAGTAATAATAATCATTGTGCGCACGTCGATACCTCATGGCATGAACGCGGCATACATAGACTTAGTTTCTTAAGCAGTTCTAATTCTCACGAGGAAACTTATTCTCTCAACTATGTAAGTGGTCTTAAAAGTTAATAAATAAACCACCAAAACTCACTTTAATAGTCCCCTGTGTAGCATGACTCAGCAAGTCGAGACAGCTAGGGTGTGCATAAGACTCGCATTGATAGCAGCATATCAAATCTTCTGCAGTGTTGAGACGGTTCTGTGCATCTGTGCCGAGGCATTCTGCACACACCGGTACGCTGCCTGGCGATTGCTTCTGAAAAACAATTATCACATGCCTACAACAACCAACATGAAAAGTCCATCCTTTGAGATAATCCACCTAAAAACATATCTGGAACAAAACATGTTGAAGGTATGTGTTTACCCATGTATATACACTTTAACTGTGTGTCAAATTTCATGTAAAACCAAATTATTATTCTTTGCTTTTTCAAGCATCCAAATACTCAATAATCACATAAATAATAAAAAAATATCAATAAGTGGTATTTTATGGTACCACAACTCCCATGACAGACAAAATAATATATGATGGTGGTTATAAGCTGAAGTATGAATGTTGATCCCACTCATAGCAACTGCAATAGTCTCACAGAACCATTTAATTATATTTTTAAACCCACCCCACACTTTACATTTAAGATAGTGTTACTGTATACTAAAATAGATAGGAAACACATCCTATGGTAGTACAGGAACAGATGGTTTCAATTACCTTTTGAGAGGAACATTTGTTAAATGTTAGTTCAACTTCAACATAGCAAAGCCCTCATGTTTAACACTAACATTTTATTGTGTAAGAAACTATAAAGATTTAACAAAGTTTAATAAAAAAAATTGTAACTAATATCTGAGTGAATGTCTTTCTCCATAGTACAAGCTTTGCTGTTATTAATATTATTGTACACATACATACATACATGCATATCATTGTGCATACTTCTAATGGGATAGGCAGAAAGAGTAGTGCCAGTTCTCTCTACATTTCCTCCTCTACCTCTAGCTTAATCCACATTCATCAGTCCCACTGAAGATACTCATTGTTTATAATTATTATCACATAAACAATACAATAGACAATATTCAAAGCCAATACTGAAACATTCTCAGTTCTCAATCCTTTTTTTCTCTCAACCACAGGTGATTCTCAGTGATATTGAACTTGGTTCATTAAGATCACTCATATCACATCAGTTTATGAATCATAGTCAAACCCTGAATATATATGAGAAGTTGAAAGACCACAGTGCATGAGAGAATTATCACTTAAATGTTTGTTTTCAATAGTACTACCCAACCAATAAATAATTTGAGACTTCATAGAATAAAACCATGTCATTAAACTACATTAAGTGGGTGTGTGGGTATTACCTATACACCCCTGCCTACCCTTCGGGGACCCTTGTGGGAAGGTGTGAGGATATATTTATATTTATTTATTTATTAAACTACATTTGCGAGATTGTGAAAAATAATAAAATTTACAAATTAAGTGTGAATCAGTAGTTAGATGACTCACTTCACATAGATCATAAACAATTTAAAAAAATATATAAACATGACATGTCAGAATAGATTAATTTTGCACTTGTATTATGGTAAAGAGACTAAGAGGACCAAGTCCCATCAAAAGACCAAAGACATCAACTGTATTTAATCAATTTTTGTTTAGTATAATTTAAAGGCATGAATGTGTTGGCTTTTAGCTGTAAGTTTATATTATTAGCTGTAATATTAATAAATAAATAAAACTGATGGAAAAGGTAAACAAAACAAAACTCTCATGATATAAAATGTATAACTTACCTCCTCAGGTGAGTCTTGTGAACGCTTAGATCGCTGTTTCGACGAGCGATCGCTGCTGGTCGCTAAAGGCTTGTCGGTAGCTTTATAGGCCCCAGATTGATGCGTGAGCAGACCACGAGTTACCGCACGTTTTGCAGCCGTTCGTAACACCGCGCGTACATCCACCTCGGGTGCCACTGTCACTTGGTAAGCTTGGTTCAAATGTCTCTCTATGGACCTCAAGGACGACCCATCACGTTCCCCCAACTCACGAACTGCTTTCGCCACTGCCCGGGAAACGTCCACATCCTCGTTAATTCGCAACGTCTTATTTTGTAGCCCACCGGGGTCCTTGTACGAACTCTGTCCCTTGTTGTACACCTTCAACACGACACCCTCGCGCACAGCGCGCTCTAGTCGCTCAGAGACTACATCCTCATGATAGTTGTGGTGCTGCCTGATAGCATGACAGATACGCTCCACACTCGGCCGCTGTTTTTGCGACCGTATCTTGTGTATAGCATCTAGTATCCATCTCTTCCACACTTCTTTGCCAACGTCGTCCGGTTCGCTCATCTTCGTCAACAATTATTTTGTACAGCCGTCAGAATAACGGTATGGTATTGAACTTATGTCAACACCCATCGCATTTTGGCGCCTCGAGCGAAATTCCATTTTATGAAATGGAACCCCGCCACTAGCGGCCGTACTAGAGGCCGCGGTGCGAGACGCCGGTTTACAACATATTCCAGATGCACTCGCTTGCCGATGACACATCGGGCCCCTCGAGCGGGTTTTGGCGGAGCGAGCATCCAATGGCGGCCATCTTGTGGCGATCTAAATTTTACGTAGCGAACAAAACACGCGACGTAAATAATAATGAACGATAACACAGTCCATCAAAAGTCGAAAACCGGCAACGATGATCCAAAACTTTTCACTAAGATAAGAACTGTATATAATTCACGAGATTATAATATCTAAACGAAGATATAGTTGTTCTTTCCGGTTTTTTTTTTCACAATGCTTCTTCACCAAACAAACAGCACTGCAATTGTTTTTCTCCCGATTTAGTAATTTGTACTAATAATGCGCTTTGTGCACAGAAATCTGTTTCATTTATTGTTTGATTAATAGAAAAATTAGTTGAAAACATTCACAAAACACCAACAAAAGGCTCTTCAAAATGGCTATCAATCACATTGTCAATATTGCCATTAAAAATATTTTGATATCCTGCCTGTTTTATAGTGTATTGCCACTTAATTAATTGGTTCGTTTTTTATTGTCTTCGTCTTCCTTGTATTGTTGTTCTCGTTGACCACCTATTTAGCATAACATGGCAATGAAATAGATACAGGACTTTTTGGCGATATTCAAGGTTAACAATGTTTGTGACTCAATAGCCTTATTGAGTAGTGGGAAGTTATATATGCCATTTTACTTTCTACTGACATAAAATTATATTGGAACCTGCGTCCACTTGGGCGTAAAACATACATTTGAAATGCATAAATGTTATCCTCATCCTCATCCTCATGCTTCCCCACAAAAGTTTCCGAAGGGGCAGAGGTGTATAGATAGTAACCACTCACCCACTTTCCGCCAAATATATATTTGGTGCCAACGTGACAGATGGCGAATCCATCGCCATTACTCATGCACGACAGTACACGTGCCTTTGAATTTATTTTCAAATGTATGCATATTTCCTCTCGATGTTCTCATTCACCGTAAAGCTTGTGATGTAACTAATCCCAACTCAAACGACCGCCACAAACACAACACCTCAACGACTCCCCACTGACCGCGCTACGAAGACCACCTAGCCGGCGCCCGCTCGCAGGTCGTTAGCCGGGCCTCCCCCAACGGGGTCTCACTCGGCTGGCTAGTACCGCGCCGAGGGCGGCGTAAAGAAAGGAAACCCTAGTGCGGCCAGTCTTACTGGTTGCCTGTATCAGGCGGCGCACTTTACGGTTGTAGGAAAATCCAGGGACCCGCGCGTATTCGCGCGCGGCGATAAGACACCTCCGTCAGGGGCCACCAGCCCCGAAACGGTTTCCTCTTTACGGATTCGATTGAACCCGCCGCCTTTAGTTTACAAATGTGCTACGGTGTCATTGTTTCTTGAAATTATGCCTTCAATTCAATTTTGCATCCGCCTATTGCTTGAATTTTTAAGGTATACTGTCTATGGTCTGTAAAGAGATATGTAGGCAGTTATTTAGTCTTTGAATCTACCCTCCAATTTGCTGGTATTTGCGTATTTGTTCACGAATTATTAATTTGAAAGATTTTACCAGATTAATTAATAAATCAAATAATCAAGCAACGGACTTATAAAAATGATTGTTTATCAATTGCTGTGTGAATAGAGCAATGCCGAATCGTCATATTTCGTTATTAATTTATTGCTCATTAAAAACCTTAAAATTCTCTTCAATATGCCGTAAGTAATTCAGAAATAGTTCCACAAGTACTCACATTCCTTCGCTCATTCTATTTAATTCAGTGTAAAATTCAAATAGTCCAGTGATGTTTCTAATTGTGGTGGCGTAGTGGCTCTCAGATTGCTAGTTCGAATCCCGAATGTACCAATGTGTTTTTCTGAACTTAAATACAGTGATTAGTGACACCATATGCTTAACTGTGAAGGAAAATATGGAGACGAAACCTGCATACGTTTGAAAAGCAATTCACATTTCACAGATGTATGTGTAGTTGTACTTGAGACACAGCGATGGACTCGCCATCTGTCACGTTGGCACCTTAAATATTTCTCTGGCGAATTTTTTTTAGCTTGTACACAGTTCTTGCTTCTAAAGCATAGTACTCGGTTGTAGTAGGTACAAAACCCATAAATCTTATACATATTTGTTATTCTAGTACACCTTTGGTTATCTATAAAAAAATATTGATATACAAAATACATTTTAACACATTTATTTCACAACAAAATACAAACATAAGTACAGTCATAACTTCAAGTTATTTACAAAATATTGCAGGACTTCCACTAGAGCTAGGACACTCCGATCGAGGCATGTTGCCAGGCACCAAACTCGCGTGGGTAATGGTTTGATAGACCCAAGGCGGATTGTGTTTACAAGAAGTTTCACGAAAATATTTGACAATAAAAATACAATTTTAATTGAGCTTTACAGATGCATGCCCTTGTTAGGGGATGAGAAGAGCATCCCTTATTGGGATGTCCATATTGCCCATTTTGCCATTGTAATGATTAAGAAACAGCTATAATGTTAAATCATTAATTTATGTTTGACCAAACAGGAGAAAAAATACCTAATATTTGTTTGTAAAAAGATTTGTTTTTTTACTTCTATCTTTGCCAATAAAGGCATTTTTTTTTATGTATACATTATTGTAATCCAAATTAACATATGCCATTAATTATTATTAAGGTAGTAAGTAAAAGATTGATGTTATCAAGATTTGTTTTTCTAGGATTTGTTCAAATACATATATTAAATACTAAACTACATACAACTGTGGCGAATCATTCAATATGACCTGTATCCACTGTGTGAACAACATATTTGTTGTGAGAAAAATAAGACTTCAGGATACAGTAAAATGAAGACTACACCTCTCACTTCATCCGCATTCAACATGTCTTTATTCATGTCAGTTTTTCTTAATATTAACATTTCCATTCCTGGTTATTATTATTGCTTATATTCCCACTGCTGGCCCATAGGCCACTATTCTGGCTTGTCACATCAATTATTAGATGGTGTGGTCTTTACACTTACCCAAAACTTGATGTACCTTAGCAATTACATAATTATTCACACCAGCTTTGCTTTATTGTGAATTCACAGAATCAAGTGAGTTATTTTCCTTGCTTTTGAGCTATGTATGTTTTCAAATATAACATAGTGTGGATTTTAAACCACATTCATCAGTTGCTTAATATTTTTCACACATACCATATTTAATTATTAGTCAGTATTAAAATTATTTCCTATTTTGTCTATGGAATTTTAAAGTCAGTGAGTAGTGTTTGTAGAATGAACACTCAAACGAGGCTATAGATTCTTATTTTAATTTCAGAACATTTCTTCAACAGTTATTAAAAAGGTTCATAAAACAATATCGCATTTGTTGTAGTGAGCACTACAGCTCATCAGATCTATGGGTAATACTAATTTATGATTATTTCATTAAATGATAAGATTCCATTTATTCGCATTGGTCGTTCGCATACTTACCTGTACTTAATTAATGAAAATCGATATTTCCATAATTTTAAGAGAAAATTACGTCCTTTAGAGGCGTAGCTAGGCGACCAAAGGCCCAGGTATCTAAAAAAACTGACGCCCTCACAAAACTATTAAGATTTTATAAACTTAATTCCTCACAAATATTACAAAATGGTTCCCCATTACCTTCGAACAGAAGTCGAATATTGTTGGGAATTTACTTTTTAAATGAGTTACATGACGAAGGTCGTGGTGCAACCTATTTTATTTAGTTTCACAGACAGGCGAGTTCGAGGTTTGCGTTGTCAGAGTACAATGGTCCCTGACCTTAGTGGTCTGCTATCACGTTAATAGAAATAGGTTTCCTTACTTACTTGAGGCGTGTGGATATTATTATTAATTGATTGAATCTAAAAAACAAGTATCCAAATAGTTTGCGATAGTGGCGCCCACAATTTATTGCTACGCTTTTTAAACAACATATAAGCTTTTTCTCGACCTGAAAAATTCTACTAAAATATATACATAAAATATGAACTATAATACAGTGTCTCTGGAGTCCAGTTACAGCCCTTATTATAGCCTGTATAATGCCAGGGTGCCTAAGAAAAGGGTGCAGTTGCTCATAATGTGATAGGTCTCAATGCAAGCAAGTTAATAAAAATGTTATTGCATTCTGAGTTGACAATTATTATTATCTTATTTTCGCATAAAACTCTGTTCTAATGATAAAGTTCTACACGTAGAATCTAACTAAGTAAATATGTTTTTTTATCTTATTAATAGTTTCTGTAAATATATTCACAACACCCTACAACTTGTAGAAGACTCTGCTGTTATATTTTCTTTGACACATCTTAATGAAATTACAAATTCTAATGTCCGTGATATGTCATTATATTTTTAGTTTTAGTTTTCATTTTTGTCTTGCGGGGTGGATTGGAAGGACACGGTAGAATTCCATTGGTACGGTATGCATAGATTATATACAATTCTCACAATTAATGTATGTAAGTAGTATGCAATATTTGGTAGTTTGTGCGTTTCTGAACAATTTGAATACAATATCGGCGTGTTGATGTGTTAGCATGTGGAAATATGTTGCGACACTTTCTGATTAGAGACATTATTTATACGAGTTTTAATATCAAATATTTTTGTAAGCAAAATCTTCTTCAACATCTTCAAAAGCAAAATAAAAAAAAAAACTAATATATCGAACGAAATTAGAATAACGAACGAAGTCTCATCAAATTTAAGTTTTCCAAAGTAGTATAGTGTTTGTACTTGACAGTATTTTTTAACATAACAAATCAAAAGACCCATAACCTAAACCTTTAGTGTGCCTCTAACCAGAAAGTACCAACCTCTTTAGCTGGGTTTGAAGTCGCTTTCCCCGCTAAATGTGCAACCAGAATGCTGTATAACATGCGCAGCCGTGTAGATGCCGCACTTGACGCACGTTTGGTAAGACTCACCTAAGACCATTTGGCTTAGGAACCCGCCTGCGAAGGCGTCTCCTGCACCGTTGGTGTCCACGATCTGTTCCCGGGAGAGTTTCAGCACTGGTATGAGGGAAACTTTACCGTTCTCAACGAGAATGACCGGGTCGCAGCCCTGTGTGATGACCACGACTCGGGGACGCTTCTCGTTCAGCTTCGGCAGGGCTGAGATCTCAAGTGCAATGTCCTGGAGCGACTGCCCTTTTAGGTTGAACGCTTTGGCAAACGCTTCGGCTTCCTGAAACACACAGGAGGGAATCTAATCAGTTGCTATTCGCCTCAAGATAAATAAGTCAATAATTTACTACTGTGCGTTAAAAATGTGCCCTGTGCTTCTCCGATTTCAAACTTGTGACAGAAATTGAGCTGAATACATTCAGTTATATTTTTTTTATTAAAATACAAAGATAGCATAGATGAGGCTCGCCTGATGCGACGCCTGATTATGGTAAGCACTTAAGCTTACCATAACCAAGACTAGATAGATTGATTGACTTTCAGATGAATAGTATCAGAACACAAGTTGTGCTCTTACATGGATATATAAGGTTGATAATTTTTGGACTAATCCGATTCTCAGCGATTCACATCGACATAATGTCTGAGTCTCTCGTATGGATAAGTGGTTAAAACCAGTTCTCACCGACTCATTTCCGAAGAGCACGTCGACGTAGGGTATGAGTTTCTCCAGAGGATCCTTATAGAACTGGGAGACGAAGGGCGCGCTCAGGTTCATCACGAAGGACAGACCGCGGGAGAGCGCGTGTGACGCCAGCTGCTCGATGGACTCGGGCGATACTGCCACGAAGAAACCCTGAGGGAAAAGTATTTCACAAGGATTATATTACATCCTCTTCACGCCCTCTCAAAAGGGTTCCTGAAGGGGTAGGCAGAGATGTGATAACACCCGCCGGAGATATATTTATGTGCCAACGTGCTAGACGTTACCTATACAGGTTTCTTTTCGATTTTTTCCTTAAGTCGGCCTTCGTCGGTGTAGTGCTTAAAGTTCCTGGTTGCGAAGCTTAAGGTCTTAAGCTTCGCAACCAGGCCTTTTAAGCCTAAGGTCATGTATAGAATTAACTCTAGTATTTGTGCATTAGTTTTGAATGCACTATGTATTCAACTAAGTACCTATATTAATAACTAACGATCCGTCCCGGCTTCGCACGGGTAGACATATTATTATTTTATACAAGAAAATCTAGCCTAAGTTGCTCAGGGTGAATATAGCTTTCCTGCTTAATGTCCAAATTTTTCAAATCGGTCCAGTACTTTTGAGCCAATTCGTTACAAATATAAGTGTATTTTGTTATATTGTAAATTTGTTTATTAATGTTATTATTATTATTATTTTCTTTTAACATCATATTGGTATATCTACTGTAAGGATGTTAATGTGTGTGTGTAAATAAAAAAATACTTTCTAATCTTTCCTCTTTATAATATTAGCATAGATATATATGTAAATATATGATCTAGCATCTGCCTGTGTAATGGCATGCAAGTATGTACACATGTATCGTAGGTATGTATGTACGAGCAGTGTCGGTGGGTAGTGTGTACTCACGGAGGCGTAGAAGAACCGTGCGGCCTGTATGGCTCGCTGGCAGTCTTCGCGCGCGAGGTGATCGGGCGTGAAGGCTTGCGCGGCGGCCAGGTTGGCGCACAGCGAGCGGCGCGTGCCCGTCACCAGCACGGCGCACGTGCCCGTGGCCGCGCTGGCCGACACCTGGTAGCGGACCACCACGCCCTCCGCGCTACAACAGCACCCAACTACTTAGGCACACCACTCTATACCTATATATCTATACCACTAGAAGACGACCGTCTGGTCTAGTGGTTAGAGCTCCTGACTGCGAAACTTGAGGTCGCGGGTTCGAATCCCGCTGAGGGCAGATATTTGTGTGATGAACACGAATATTTGTACCTTAGTCTTGGATGTCCTATGTATTTAAGTATATATATCTATCTATATAAGTAAATATATCGTTGTCTAGTTACCATAACACAAGCTTTGCTTACTTTGGGACTAGGTCAATTTGTGTGGAATTATTGTCCTAGGTATTTATTATTATTTATTTATTTATTATATAATACAAACATATCACCACGCTTTGGGGGCGTTGAAGTATTATGTAAGCGCTTGAGGAGGCCGGGGGGGGGGCGTTGGTTATTTTTGATGACATGGTGGGTGGGGGAGTCGATTACGTGATTACGTCAGCAGTTATTAGGTATTTACTTTTTTACACATTAAATTTTTTTTACACATTAAATTTTTATTATATTATATATAGCTACTAATTATTACATAAGCATGGGAGGGGGGGAAGATTTTGGCTTACTTTTGCTGAAAGGGGGGGGGGGTTAAATAATTGTTAAAAATGTGCTTACGTAATACTTGAATGGCTCCTTTCCCCTAAGGGGTAAGGGTTTGTGGGTATTACCTAAACACCTCAGTCTACCCCTTCATAGACCCTGGTGGGGAGGCGTGGGGATGATAGAACCTGCATACGCTTGAGAAAAAAATCATAGGCGTATGTACAGTCGTGCTTGAGTAGCGGCATCGCTCGTCATCTGTCACGTTGGCACCTATAATATATCACTGGCGGAATGTGGGTGTGTCGGTACCGCCTATACACCTTTGCCTACCCCTTTGGGGACCCTTGTGGGAATACAAAATAAACGAAAATAAATAAAATTCTCATTTGAGACTTATCTGACCTAAATTTAATACAATTGGCAACACGAGCTGAGTAGATAGCGGCAGTGAAGAGCATAATGTTATCGTCTCAAGAGGCTTATCAGTGAGATGACTGGTTACATCACCCCGGCCTTGTGATCTTGTGAACGACAAAATACAAATAATAATCTCTTAACAGACCCGTGGTTCGAGTAGTTGCCTGCAACACAAAGATTGCAAGTTCAAATCCCGTGGGTACCAATGAGTTTTTCTAAACTTAAGTACCTACAGTGATTACTCACACTACGAGCTTAACGGTGAAGGAAAATATCGAGAGGAAACCTGCATACGTCTGAGAAGCAATTCAATCAAATTCGTATAGTCTAGTCGTGCTTGAATAACGGCAATGGACTCGCCATCTAACATTCACTGTTCTGTTCACATCTAACATCTAACGTTGGCATCTAAATATATCACTGGTATGTGGTTGAGTGGGTATACTACCTATACACATCTGCCTACCCTTTCGGGGACCCTTGTGGGAAGGGGTGAGGATGAGTGAATAGTGGGAGTGTGGGTACTGCACATGCCTTTCCGAGACCCTTGTTTAAAGCCGTGAAGATATTATCACTCATTGATACTGAAAAATACACACACGTTTCTAATCCATCAAACAAACATGATACGACTTATCAATTTGCACGGCATACGTGTTAACTTTGACGTAAAATTGTGCCGCCATGCCGAGCCGAGTCAGTGATCCTATCTGCGAGGGTAAAGGTCACGACTATGATCTCCGCTGAGGACATACATTCGTGAGATGAACACAATGTGTCTGTTCTTCAACACAAGAAAGAGAAACAAAGATCGCAAGTTCGAATGACTACTGTACCAATGAGTTTTTATGAACTTAAGCAAAGTGATTACTCACACGACGAGCTTTAACGTTGAATGTGAATGTTTAAGTACAGTCGGTACACAAAGATTACCTATGAGTGCACACGCACACTACAATTAATAGAGTCGGGTCATACTCCGCGCATCCCGCGACCCCCTCGACTAGAAATTGGTGAGGCGTGTCTTCGTGGACGGCACTATCTGTCTGTACCATGCGGCGAAGAGCTGGTGGCTCATGTGGCTAATTAAGACACTAATGTCACTTACATTGCTCTCTCCTTCAATATTTTGGCATAGTCATCGTTGCCTACGCAGCCGAAGTAAGTGCATATGCGAGGCTTCTTCAGGATCCATTGCGCTACCCGCAGGGAGTTCTGTACGCTGCCGCCCGCGATGAATTCTGCGTTGTACCTGTAGGTTTCCCAAGTTTAATATTGTATGCCATTTGCAACCTTGATAAGCAACTACCACCGTTCATAATCGCTTGCATCACCAGGGTTATCAAACGTGGGTGCTGAGGGAAACATGCTGTAATTTATAAAGGAAACCTTAGCGGAGAACTATTTCCAGAACTTGAGAATACCTGAGAAGTAGCCCAAGTGAAACAGTGCGAGATCAGATTCCAATATGTGTGGATAGATTTTTGATGGAAAGTTCCCGAATGTTTTTTGTAGTCCACGATTGTTCCTTAATGTATAATGGGTTTTAATTACTTCTAATAACGATCCTTTTTTACACCGTAACCTTCGCCTTGAATCATACATAAGGTATTTGATGCCTTATAATAAAGAAGACTAAGTCGAATTTCGTTTAAATCGAATTACATTAAAACATTGCAGGCGGCGACGTCGCACAAGAATTCAATTTTCGACTCATTTGGTTTAAACATTAAGTATAATTTCCCTTAATTTCTGTCAATTTACATGAAAGATTTTTAGATACTGTGCTAGTGTTAACATGTTTGTCATTCTAAACACAAAACCGTGAAGAAGGTCGAAACTAATCGAACAGGAATTCCTTGTTTAGTACACAAAGTTAGGACATTTAGGGATTTCTAGTCTAGCCTAAACTTATATGGCTATATTATCTATACATATAAAAAAAATTGGAGTGTCTGTTTGTAATATTTAAATAACCGCTTTCTACTACATGCATACGAATATATGTGTACGGTAACCACACCAAATTTTTTATTTTTTATTTTTTCGGACTGTCTGTCTGTTTGTTCCGGGTTATCTCTGAAACGGCTGGAGCGATTTTAACGGGACTTTCACTGGCAGATAGCTGATGTTAAAAGGAATAACTTGGAATACGTTTATTTTGGAATCTGAACATTATTTTTATTGTTAAATTCCACGCGGACGAAGTCGCGGGCACAGCTAGTATATACATATAAGTTTAAGTTTCAAACTTTTTCCCTTACGTAAAAAAAACCTCACGTAAATACGTATGTAAAAACTAAGTCTAAAATATGAGAAACATGTTATAGTTAGGTACAATTCCTATTGTTAGATCAATCTAAAATCTAAAGGTAGGGGAACAGGCATTTAAACACAATCAATAAAACAGGACATTTAGTTATTGATGGTGACTACTTGAACATTGATCAGACACTTGACTCACGACCTCTGGGGACAGCACGTACCTAAAACTGAAGCAATAGTGGTCATTAATATAATATTCTCCTACTCCCTTACTACTATGTATGTATACTATATCCTCACGCCTTCCCTCAAGGGTCCCCGAAGGGGTAGGAATAGGTAGGTGTGTAGGTAATACTCACACACTCACTTTCCGGGGGAGATATATTATACGTGCCAACGTGACAGATGGCGAGTCCATCGCCGTTACGCAAGCACGACTATACATACGCCTTTGAATTGCTTCTCAGACGTATGCAGGTTATCTCTTGATGTTTTTTTCACCGTACAGCTCGTGGTGTGACTAATCACTGTACTTTAGTTCAGAAAAACTCATTGGCACAGTCAGGAGTCAATATTGCGATCTTTGGGTCGCAGGTAACTACTCGAACCACTCGGCTACCACAGCTTACTACAAAATATCTATTTACTATATTGAAGGCCAGAAAGCTGTGGATAGGCTAAAGGATGGATTGAAAATATCTGTTTCAAGAATAGAAACATTGTACTAGTCAAGACATTCTATGCATTTATCTATTCTATATCTATCTATATATCTATTCTATATCTATCTATGTATATAAAAATGTTATGTTGGTTTGTGTACGTTTCAAAAACTCAAAAAGTTCTGCACCAATCGAGCTGAAATTTAGCATGATAATATATAACCCGCATCAAGGATTGTTTTTATCTATTATTTGCATCAGTCACATATCCACAGCGAAGCGTGGCAGGGTACAGCTAGTATATCAGCTGGGCTTCTGGATAATTAATGGCATCCTTTGATTACCCTAATAATGACAAGGCACAACACCACATTCCTAGTAACACTACACCACATTCCTAGTAAGCACTGAGAACTGAAACTCTAACTAAGATCACTGATAAAGCACTGGATAAACACTTGTAATTACATTATCTCCCAGAGTAAGGTTGGAGTAAGCTGCCCGTGCCAATTGCATGCCGCTTATATATGTCACTGGCATGACATACTGGACCCCGATGGAAGGCTCGAGACTGCCATTAAGGTTTGTAGAATAGCCATAGGAATGCAATCGCAGAACAATAGACGGGTAAGGAAGAACTTGTTTACACACATTCTTGATCGTGCCTATATTGTCTCCATTTCCAGCTAAGCTGTTGTTGTACTTTTATGGCTCTCTAATGGTGAGACTGCGAGAAAATTCCATCAGATTTAATGCCCAATGAAGAGATTCACAAAACAACTGATGTAAATGAGGTGTGATTGTAAAAATGAACAAGGACAAGATGTAACAACACCCTCTATTTAAACAAACACCTAAATAAATGGTGAAAAGCGGATGCATTTAAACTCCTCTGCCTACCTCTTCAGGGACCCTTGGGGGAAGGTGTGGAGATATATTTTTCAATATCTTTTTTATCATTTACAATAAGTATTTATTGAAACGGAATTGAAAGTAGACACATAAAATTCCATTAAGAATTTAAAATAAGTTCAAAATTATATTACTTATAGCACAATATTGATCCAATAATAAAATAATAATACTATACATACAACATGCTCTTCATTTTTATAGGGATTTCTCAAGGAAACTCTTTGAGGCCTCCCGTGACAAGAGGGCTGGCGAATATTTAGCTCAGCGAATCAGCATTTCCATGCAACGTGACAATGCTGCAAGTCTTCTTGGTACCCTCCCGCATGACACAGATTTGGGTCATTCATTCTATTTATAGTTAGTTTATATTTATTATGACGGTCAATAAGTGTTCCCTGTGTCCCTTACGTTGAATAAAATATTTTGATTTTGAATATTACTTTGTATTATAATATAAAACATACAGCATAACTCACTTGTCCATGAGCTCCCTGTAGAGAGGCATGTGTTTCTCCTCAGCCATAATAGCATCATCAGGCTTGAGGCCATACTTCTCCAGAAGATCATCATCCACATTTGCCGATATGTCCAGCAGTGGGTTTCCAATACCAACCAGTAGTCCCTCCTTGTCAGCTAGGGCACTAAAAGAGACAAAAATATATAATAACTGAAAGTACTTTTCATATGGAATACTTGAAACAATTATGCAAATATCATTCCTAACTCAAAGGGTATATTTAACTGAGAAGACTCTCACGTAAGATATATTTCAGTTTTAATCAAGTAAATTTAAAAAAAGTTACTAAAGAAAACCTTACTACCTGGGAATATCCATTATATAAGAAATTTTATTTATGCGAAGATAAATAAGACACTACACTGCCACGTATTCGTATTAGGACTACAATATAGTTGCAAGAATATTTTCGATAGTCAAAAACAATTATCAGCGCATGTTTTTGTTGATATGAACTACAAAAACGTGCTCACAAGCTTTCGGTGAACATGAAAATGAACAACACAACATACACTCTAACCAAAGAGGACCAACCTAGATCATCCAGTAAGTAAATTTGACTTCCCTGACTGACTGACATCTTGTCACGCATGACATGACATCAGGCTAAATATGTCAATACATAGACTACTATTAATATACTAGCGTCAATAGACAAATTTGACAACCTTTTAACAGTCCTTTTAGACATACATACATACATACATATAATCACGCCTCTTTCCCGTAGGGGTAGGCAGAGACCACTTCTTTCCACTTTCTACGATCCTTACATACTTCTTTCGCTTCGTCCACTATCATTATTCTCTTCATACATGCTCTTCGGTTTAGGGTACTCTTGACCTGACCTTTTTTCAAGACGTCCCTAATTTGGTCTAGAAACGTCCGCCTAGGTCTACCCCTCAGAACAATAACTAAAGAAGTCTACCCCTTCCAACACTTAGACACTGGTTCCAAAAGGAATTTTTTTTTTTTAAGTATGTATCAACTTACATCCATCATAACAGGATTCTTATCCTAATGCGATCATGCAGCAAAGAAACAAATGTTGAATATAGGACCTACATATAAAATCATATATTACAATTTATTATAGTAGCACTACTAAATGTAGAAATAATAGTAGTGGGTAAAAGTGGAGACACAAACTTTTTGATATTCTACACTGCTACAGTCCCAACTGAAACTGATAAATTGTGTGTATCTATTTATTCATATGTTATATTCTATGGTAAACATAAATTATAGCATAGGTATATTAGGATATATACCTGAGGTATATATTTAAAAATTATATAAATGACTTCCTTTTTTCCCACTAACTTTTAGCTTTAGTGCTAATGGCAAGACAGCATTCATCCAGTGTCCAAATATCCAGTAAGCAGTAGCTCCTAAACATGGGTAACAACTTAACCGTTTTAAGGAAAGCATACCTACGCTTTAAATTTAGAAATGTATTCCTATAAGAATTTAGAAAAATAACTTGTAATTTTAAATAAATACCAAAGAATACTGTGCTTTTTGTTGTTGTCTATGGTCACGCTAAGATTCCGAATTGGAAATTCATGCCATTCATTCATTCTCATAGCTACTCACTCATTCAGTATTTTATAACCTACAACCGGTAGATCACGTTTTGCGACCCGATCCTGTGAGAATCTTCGAGAAGAGGTTTGGATCTTTGATTTTAGTTCCATTCCAATCAAAATAAAAATGCTGCGTTTACCCCGTGTTGTTCGCCAAACAATTTCATTCCACAAATCTCACCAAATCTCAAGATTTTATGCCAAAGATGTGAGGTTCGGCGCTGATGTA
This sequence comes from Drepana arcuata, assembly GCA_016069955.1. Lineage (NCBI taxonomy): Eukaryota > Metazoa > Arthropoda > Insecta > Lepidoptera > Drepanidae > Drepana > Drepana arcuata. The sequence continues at coordinate 72,608 of JACCPG010003746.1, forward strand.
AGAGCTTTGATGCTGCAAGGCGTGGATATCCTCGCAGATGCCGTCGCTGTCACAATGGGTCCCAAAGGCAGAAACGTTATTTTAGAACAGTCATGGGGCTCCCCGAAGATTACAAAAGACGGTGTGACAGTTGCCAAGGGCGTCGAACTCAAAGACAAATTCCAGAATATCGGCGCGAAGCTGGTACAGAACGTTGCGAACAACACTAATGAGGAGGCTGGAGATGGCACAACCACTGCAACGGTCTTGGCTAGGGCTATTGCTAAGGAAGGTTTCGAGAAGATCTCGAAGGGTGCTAATCCTATTGAAATCAGACGAGGCGTCATGCTGGCGGTGGACTCTGTTAAGGATCAGCTGAAGACGATGTCGAAGCCGGTGACAACCCCAGAAGAAATCGCACAAGTGGCGACTATTTCCGCCAACGGTGACCTCGCTATTGGTAAGCTGATCGCTGACGCCATGAAGAAGGTAGGTCGCGACGGCGTGATCACCGTCAAAGACGGAAAGACGCTCACTGACGAACTCGAAATCATCGAAGGTATGAAATTTGACCGAGGTTACATTTCACCATATTTCATCAACTCATCCAAGGGTGCCAAAGTTGAGTTCCAAGACGCTCTTGTACTGTTCTCTGAGAAGAAAATCAGCAATGTACAGACTATCATCCCTGCTTTGGAGATGGCCAACCAGCAGAGGAAGCCGCTAGTAATCGTCGCTGAGGATGTTGATGGTGAGGCATTATCCACACTGGTAGTGAACAGGCTGAAGATTGGTCTGCAAGTAGCTGCAGTGAAGGCTCCAGGCTTTGGGGACAACCGTAAGTCGACCCTCAGTGACATGGCTATCGCCACAGGTGGAGTTGTTTTTGGTGATGATGCTAATCTTATCAAGATCGAAGATGTCCAGCCTTCAGACCTAGGACAGGTTGGGGAAGTCATCATTACCAAAGACGATACCCTTTTACTGAAGGGCAAAGGTAAGAAGTCTGATATTGACAGGAGGGCCGAGCAGATCCGTGATCAAATCCAAGAGACCAACTCTGAATATGAAAAGGAAAAGTTGCAGGAACGTCTAGCTAGGCTTGCATCCGGTGTTGCTGTCCTGCATGTTGGTGGCTCCAGTGAGGTGGAGGTGAATGAGAAGAAAGACCGTGTCAACGATGCTCTGAATGCCACCCGGGCTGCAGTTGAAGAAGGAATTGTCCCCGGAGGTGGATCAGCACTCCTCAGATGTATTCCATTACTCGAGAAGCTAGCGACATCCAACTCTGACCAGGCTACAGGTGTTGAAATTATCAAGAAGGCTCTCCGAATGCCTTGCATGACAATTGCCAAGAATGCAGGCATTGATGGGTCTGTTGTTGTTGCCAAAGTTGAAGACATGGGACCTGAGTTTGGTTATGATGCATTAAACAACGAGTATGTGAACATGATTGAGAAGGGTATCATTGACCCCACCAAAGTGGTGAGGACAGCATTGACCGATGCCAGTGGAGTAGCATCTCTGTTAACAACTGCTGAAGCTGTGATCTGTGATATCCCACAAGAGAAGGAGCCTAATCCAATGGCCGGTATGGGAGGCATGGGCGGAATGGGGGGGATGGGAGGCATGATGTAATCTCCATCTGAACAATGTCTCAATGCATTTATGGTGTAAAAAGAACTGAAATAGTGGTTACATCACCTTATGGGTATTGCAGTTTTGTGTAGTCCGATTGGTTTATTATATTTTGTGGAATGAATGGATATTCTTCATATTCTGTTTGAGTCTGATTGTGTTACAAATGTAGACAGGCAATTTTATGTCTTGTTAGAATTATTTAGTTTTAATTTGCTTGGTCGATCCAAGCAAGGTGTTAAATTTAATAAATATAATGTTTTTATATCATCCTTTTATTTACCCAATCAAGACACCTACAATTTCTAGTAGAAATACATACTACCTAAAGCATTTCTATTTGTGTGATGTGTTAATTAACCCAGTAACTGTCCACTGGGTAGACCTTCATGCTAGCCATAATGTGTTCTAATTTGTCAATCTAGAATATTCTCGTTCTCGCAACAGTATTATTCATTACGTAACTATTACAATAGAACACCTTTTTGTAATTCCATCAACTTTATGACTGATAAGAAGTTCATGCTTTACACTTCGTGTTATCAAAGTTCATTGTCCAGTTAAAATAGAGGCATATCTAGATTGTTACAGTGTAAAGTACACTGCTAGGCCTATGATGCTTGTACTCTGAATGCATATTAATAGTAGTCTATGTCTGAATGTCTTTCGAAAGCAATGAGACCTATCTATGGTGTAATGATATTGTATAGCTTAAAAATGTAAATCGTACACCCATATATCCTATTTGGTAAATTAGTGATCCATATGTAGATGTACACACAATAATTGATACTGGTACATACTTTTAACGAACGGATGTTGTGTATCGTCTAATTATTCTTAAATTATTACCGAATAACTTGAGTAAAATGGGCGGCGTAACGACTTTAGATCGAATCCGCAACGAAATAGATTCTCAAAGCGACTGGCGTGAACGAGGGGGTAATTGTAAAATTTAAGAAAGGCATGTTACGCTGGCTTAGACCTGGACTAAGGATAAGTGAATAATGATTGACGAAACTGATATACAAAGCGAAAGTGTGTGCAAGAAGAGGCAGAGGAATTCCAGGTTCCAACTTCCTAGATTAAACCGAATACTCAAGGATCAACATCAAGTGTACTTGAAACCGGCGAAGATGAAGAAAACATGGGTGAAGAGACTGATGAATGTGGATGAAGCGAAAGAGGTATATAAGTCTAGAGAAAACTGCCGCTCTATTCTCTCTGCCATAGTATAAAGAGAGGAAGTAGGTTATCTTCATACAAACGCACCGCGCGCGGCTTGTATGTGTGCGCTATTGTATCTATGTGTCGACGCACGCACACTTTAACAAAATCTCGACCCGTTTCTCAGTGCGCCAGTCGGGGCTAACACTGCACAAGGTTCGCGCGCGCGTCACGGCTTTTCGGCACCGCTAAATGATTTATTCATCAATATCATCATCAAAATGTCTGATAATCGCAGAAGAACGTATTGCTGTGTGTTTGTGTGTCTTAATAATTCATCGATTCCAGACCTGTCTCTGTTCAGATTACCTATTGAACAGGAAAGGTAAGTTAGTCACTTATTCTAGCATAATATAATTTTACTTGGTGATGAGATCTACGAGAGAGGAGAGAGACCTACGTACTTACATATTTTTTGTATGTATTAGTTTTCTATCACATAGGAAGTAGGTAGGTAGGCCTAATTTCCTACTAGAATGTATTAGGTACTTTTGATCTGGCAATTGGTTTGCCGCTATTTCTTTGTTTACGTTTAGTTATGCCGATTTCTCAGTATTGTAGGTATAGTAATTAAGCACCTACCTACTTACAGAAAATCGTAATTCAAAATAAGTATGTACGAGTACCTAATTGACTAATAGTAAATCAAATACATATAAAACAAAGTTCGAATCATAACAACAAATTCGATTATAGTCTAAGAGACAGTCGTTAGTTTTTAATGTTGTTTTTATTTCTTTTAATGATAATATTTCATTCACTTTATTCATTTTTTATTATAGATACCTAATGTATATTAAATGTGCTTTTTATTTTAGACGCCTTCAGTGGCTGCGCGAAGCGCGAACAGCCGCGCCTAATATTTAGCTAAAAGTAACAACCCTAAGACAGTAGGCAATTATATCGAGAATTGGGCCGGAGATAGCCTACTTACTCCCTCTCTTTATACTATGTCTCTGCCTTCCCCGTTAGGGACTCGGTGTGATTATATATATATGTACTTTTCGAAATGAATCTGAAATGTATAAATGAGTCTGAAACAGCTATAACAGAATTAATCTTCACCCAAGGGTCAGAAAAAATCCCTGGTGGCCGAGTGGATCGTGTAGTCACGACACAAAGATTGAGAGTTCGAATTGCTAGCTTTTTCTGATCAATGATACAGTGCATACGCGTTTTATGGCGAAGGAAAGGATCGGAAACATGCGCTCTTTAAGTTTCCCTCTTGCTTGAAAGCTCATTTCAGGGACCATGGTGGGATGGCGTGAAGAAAAACGTAAATTGTATATTCTATTGTTAAATTGCATTTATTATAAACATTGTCTTAATAAACTATGATAATAATATAATTAAACTTTTTATAACCATTTTAATGAACATGTAACTAATTTACAAAAATATCTGATCCTCATCGGAATCTCCGACTCCATATATAAAATGCCTCCTTGTGACATTATCTTCAACAACAATTGCATTGGCATCAGTTGGGTCACTGCTGTTCTTACAGGGCGTCACTGGATACCTTACGGGGCCAAGCCATCGCCTACTTAGTCCAAAATTTCTAGGCAACGCAACATTTTTAGATAAACTACTTTTAGCAGATTTATCCAAGCTGTTCAAGGATGACTGGATTGATTTAAGGGAAGATTTCTTAAGCAAATCGCTATCGTCATTTAAGTAATCATCATTCAATTCTGCATCTGCAGGTATGCTCAAACTCAGAGGCCTGCGTTTCAGTCTATTAGGTATTTGACCACGCCAGGTATTGAATTTATGTGTCGACCTTTTTTGAGGTGTATTTTCTTGGGAAGAATAATTACTTTTCGATTCTTCGTAAACCTTATTCTCTGAGTAATATTTCTGCAAATTGCTTACGTTTGGGGTTGTCTGCCTACTGGTCTTATCCTTCATCCTGCTGATAACTTTGTCTTTAGTTAATTTAATGAGTGCATAAATAGTCTTCAATGCTTCTTCGTTTAGCAATTCGTCATCTGTTATTTCTACGTCCAGTGCACTACCTACACTTTGACTAATATATTTTTTATTTACAAATTTATTACAAACATCCAATGGTCCCACACTACATTCGGATTCCAAACTGTTTGTCTTAACAGCATTTTGTAAAACAATCAACTCCACTCTCCGTGGCGCACTCTGTAACATAGTTAAAGCTTTGTCATATTTAATATTAAGTAAAGTTTTTCCATTGACAGAAATTATCTGATCCCCGGGCAACAGCTTCTTGCACAAATCTGCTGAGCTGCCAGGTGTGATCGATTTTATATACACATTCCCATCTGAACCCTCAGCCACTTGCAGACCTAGAGCATTCATTTCGTCTCTCTCCAATGCAGCTGTCACAAACACCCTTTCACCTTGGGCACACCCCATGTTATCCAATTTTTCAAATAAAGATGTATTCACACATGAATCATTGATTGCATTATAGCTGTACACCTCTGGATATACTTTAGGTGATTCTAAAACATAGGCAGTGGGACCATTTGATGGGCAGTATTGCCTTTCAGGCAACAATTTCATGCTGTCCACATTGCAGTGTTGTCTTTGCTCAGAGCTCAGGTCATCAGAGTCACTTTGGGCAGTTACAAAGTCACCATCCAACTTCAGTATTGTGGAAGACTTAATTGGAGATCTTGGATGTTTGTTAAATACTCTTGTACCCATTTTAACGCCATGTCTTCTTGGCAGACTACAGCTTTCTGATGATGAGAGCCCATCGTTGGATGAATTGCCTTGAATGCTTAGTAAGTTTTCTTCACTTGGTTGTGGAGTCATTATTTGTCTGAGTATTTCTTCTGTGTTTGGCTGTTCATTTTCTTTGTTCTGGACTCTCTTATCACCAAAAATATCTACTTTGAATCTACGCCGTGTTGGTCTTCTAACTTTAATGGGGTTCCTTACAGCTAAGTTATAGCTGTCTTGGTAGTTACTGCAATCAGATTTCTTTGTGGGGCCATCATATAGGGGACAATTCATTTCATTGGTTATATAATTGATAAAATCTTCCTTTGCATAAAGTTTCAGATACAATCTATGATGCAGAGATGCTAACCAAAATGTGAAATAGCTCTTGTTATCCAACATCTTTAATTTATATTTGATTCCAATTTTAGATAAGCCTGAGTATGAATTTGGCATTATATATAAACTTTTTTTGTTATAGTAAAATGTGTGAATGTGATGCCATGGCAAGCTCTGTAGTAAAATGCGGTTGGCATTAGCACTTTTCTCATCAGATAGGTGATTATTGCGCGAGTACAGAGTTATGCCTCTGGGTCCAATAGAAAGCCATACATCTCTACAAAAGCCATCTCGGGTTGTCCAAACAGCAGAGTAGAAATGAGCACCATAATCTCGAAATGTTTGAGCTAAGGTTATATAATTAATTATTGCCTTGTTCTTGTCTAGACCCTGTCTAGATTCGTGAGCTCTTTTCATCCTTAACCTAATGTCTGCCATGTCATTTGTGATCAGTGCTTCAGGTAAGTAATGTTCTAATAAAAAGTAATCAGCTGTTCCATGTTCCCTATAAGAGAATTCACCAAATTCAACATGCAAAGCGTAGCCAGCTAATAATATGAGATTTTGAATTGTTGAATCTAACAGGCCTTCCACTGTAGCCCTCCTTAGCTGTAAATACACTCTATACCTCCATTCTCCACCCTGAATGTTATTCGAAATATTTTTAGGCAAAAAGAACTTTATCCTTAGAAATACTGTCAACGACAGATCACTTATGTGTCTGTTCTTTTTACTTGGAACTTTATGCCAAAGGTCTGGTGCCACCTTCTTTATTTTATAATCATCAGGTAGGAAAACAAAGTCCCCTCCAATCAGGACTGCTATTCCAATCATAAAGTTATGTTCATATTTCTCACTATGGATTATTGCTTCAAACATTTGACCAGCTGTTATTGTATTGGGATCACAGGTGACATCAACTTTCTGACCATTTAGTAACACTACTGTGATCATCCTCTTCTCAGTGCTCGTTGAAGTTGTCAAGTCTAGCTGCTTTGCAGGTTGAGAAGCCCTGACTATGAACTCAGGTCCAGTACAACTGTCTTTCCCTTTAAAGCCGGAGTCAGCTTTATAAAGCCTTGACGCAGCTCTTTGGACGGGCTTTCCTCTTCTGAAGTTTGCAGCATGCTTTACTCTCTCATTAATGATTGCATTCATTGATACTGCATTGCATTGCAATTTTGGCTCCTCTATTTGAGTGCTACAAGCAATATCTAAGGTGGAATGTGCGTTACTTAACCCCCCTCTCCGTGGTGTATCAAATAAGTTGAGGACTGATTTCCGGTGGCTTCTTGGTACTCTACAACTTGGGAATGGATCCTTTTCATCAGGTGATTTGATGAGGGATACACAGCTTCTCGGACGATTGCTAACTTTTAAATCTGTGTTAGTACTAGCCTCCTGGGTTCTAGGATGGTGGCGTCGTTTAATCTTCATCTCATCAGGCTCCATGTAATCCAAAACTGGACTGAGGCCAATGGAGGCAGCTGAGCATGAACTTCGCCCTGAGTCTTCATCACAATTTCGTGGCATCATACTGAAAAATTCGAATCAACGTAGGATTAGACTTGCTTTCTTAACTTGATATATTATTTCTAAATTATAAAACCACCTCTATCTTTGAAGACAGTAAGGACTGAAACAAAATGTAAGAGAAATATAGTAATACTTGAATATCAATAATTGTATTTTATCGTTTATGTGATTGTTTTATTTAATACGTTTCTCTTTTAATTTCATGAGAAGTAAGTTCTATGACCACGCTAAGTGAAAGTAAGTTGGTAGGCAATTAGGAAAGAGATGGGGGTATATGATGTTAGTGCAAGTGTAGTGCTTTGTTATGAAATTTAACTTACTAACAAAAATATAAAATCTTTAGTGCAATATTATATTGTTTTGTTCAAATTCTAGGGTAGGTCCGGTAGTTAGGCACAGGTACGAACTAGACGTTGATTTTTAACTTACGTTATGAATAAATTAGGAAGGAATGTCCTTATTAACTAAACATTTCTTGCTACTTTTGTTTGGTTTGAAAGTTTATCGTAAAATTTATATATATTTATTTACCGAAAACGACTACAAACTTAAGTCAGTACTCAGTACAGTGAATCACAAAAGTTTGAACCCAGAGATAGTGAAATAAACCCACAGACAACATGGTAAATGGCACTTGCTCAATAAGTGTTCCCTGTGTCCCTTATGTTGAATAAAATATTTTGATTTGGTTTTGCTATCTACCTCCAATCGCTTTCTAATACATTATACGCATACATACAAGTTGTAAGTTGAACAATTTTAAGGTTTTCTTTTCTAAAATTCCTGCTCAGTACCCACATATATAATTATAATATGTCATATATTATTTACTAACAACACGCATATAATGCAATATCTAGCGTAAACGCACATCAAAATGAAATAAATTATATATAATACACCCTCACACCTTCCCACAAGGGCCTCGAAGGGGTTGGCAGAGGTGTATAAGCAGTACCCACACACCCACTAAATTCTAATAATAATATTATATTTATCAATGCTAAAAGTTATTTCATATGTAATTATCTCGAATGTGGACGAAGCGAAAGAGGTATGTAAATCTAGAGAGAACAGGCGCTCTATACTCTCTGCCTACCCCGTTAGGGAATCAGCATGATGATTTGATGATGATGATGAATTATCTCGAATTAAGATCTTCATCAATAAGCAAACTCATGATAGCTTAAATTAAATAGGCAAAGCTAATTATAATTGTTTTCTGTATTAATAATACTCTGTGGATTTTATTATTTGCATAGTGTTGTGTGTGTGTAATGCTCTGTAGTGAGTGAATTGAGTGATGTTACTGCAGTCACTTGTGGACTGACTGACGTCTGTCTAATCTAATCTAAAAAGTAGTTTGGCTCGCAAGTCGCAAGCTCATCTCATCCTCATCCTCTAACTAAGCAGTTTTATGGCTGCTGATAAAGGACCAGCACATGGCATATTAAAAAGAACTGTCGAGTTGTTGATAGCGATATGAATTCAATATAAGTATTGTTATTTTAATTACTCAGTTGTATTCGAATGCCTACGTGTACTAACATTTAAGGTGTAATAAATATAAATCATGGCTACTTTGATTCAGTCCTATGAACAGCAATATTCAGTCCTTACAGCCGATATAACAGCAAAAATTGGAAGATTAAAGACAGGCGGTGAAGGTATGTATGACTACTAGCTTATAACACAATGTATAAGCCAAAAATGTTGTCTGAAAGGATCTTAAATGTTATCCGATTTTCAGAGAATCGTGATCAGCTATCGAAAGAGATTCACGCCAATTTCGAGGAAGCGAATGACTTGGTAAGGCTTATCATACACAAACAGTCTTATACTAAACATACAATATTTCTTAAAAACTTATCACAATCTTATGTTTGTTACCACACATACACACAAGAGCATGCCAAGACCACCACTGCCCAGTAGAGCTGCAATGATAATAATAATAAATAAATATATACCTGGGACAATTCCACACAAATTGACCTAGTCCCAAAGTAAGCAAAGCTTGTGTTATGGTAACTAGACAATGATATATTTACTTATATAGGTAGATATATACTTAAATACATAGGACATCCAAGACAAAGGTACAAATATTTGTGTTCATCCCACAAATATCTGCCCTCAGTGGGATTTGAACCCGCGACCTCAAGTTTAGCAGTCAGGATCTCTAACCACTAGTCCAGATGGTTGTCAGATAAGAGAGATAATAACTCATATCTAAATTAAATCTAATCTGATTTTATTAAAGAACATGAACAATTTGTCTGTAGATATCATCAATATTTTTATTAGAGATAATGATGGCATAATATTTTATATTACCCTTGTTAGTAAATATTGCAGGAAGGCACACATTCTGCTGGAACATCAAGGTTGCAAGTTTAAATCCTGAATGTACCTGAGTTTTTCTGAATTTAAGTACAGTGATTAATAATAATACAATATACACTGAAGTTCCATCTGTAAAAGTCAAAAGGATCATCATGCGAGTCGTAACAGGGTAGGCAGAGAAAAGAGAGTGCCAGTTCTCTCTAGACTTGCATACCTCTGTTGCTTCGTCAACATGCATTGGATTTATATATATAATAAGGTATTATAATTTATTTACAGTTGGAACAACTAGAGTTAGAGTCACGAGGAGCTGGGGCAGGTTCTCGTGTTGCCGCATACAGGGCAGAGCTTCAAAGGGTGAAGGTTGAATACAGATCAGTCCTCAATAACTCTACCTCATGTGAGTTTTTTTTTGTAAAAATCCTGATGGTGCTTCTCGTTTAATATATCTGGTAAGCAGATGTTATACAAATATCTGACTGTCTCATGTCACTGTGATATGTATGTCTGTATTTCAATCAGATAATGGTCTATTGTTCCCTGCTCTGGCAGTCTCCAACTTGTCTGTTCCTATTCCTGCTATTTCTCCTTACCATTCCTGGGGTGGATCACTGTTCAAATCTCAATAAAGAGGTCTAAATAATATAATATAATATAATAAAGGGATAGTCAATAATTTGAGAATTCATCTGTTATTTCATATCAGATTATTAGTGAGATTTGAATTAATTAACCTTGTATATATACTATACTATCCTATAAATAAATAAAAATGTATTTTCCATGCTTATGTATTATTTAGTTATAACACCTGTTCATACAGTGCCATTGTTATTGTTCAGTCTGAATGGACCTCATTATAAACCTGTGTACTTAACATACATTACATTTCCCTGGGATGTTAACATATTGATATAGTATGACTAGTATGTCTTTTAGCAGATGAAGAAATATACAAATGTAAGGTTTCTATATATTTACGTATACATCTGTTTTATATATTTACGTAAATATTTACGTATATGTATATATTGGTTCTATATATCTGTCGTTTTCCACTGGGACTAGGTCAAGTTGTGTGGGATTGTGATTATCATATAATATTTTCACACCTTCTGAAAAATGTCCTTGAAGGTGTTAGGCCGATAACCACACCCTCTTTTCCCTAGAGATATTATAATTTGGGAAATTCATCACCATTTCAAATTGTCTGTGGTATTATTATTATTTTATTTTTTGTTCTATGTATGAGTAGGCTAATACAATAAATACAAAAAATTTAATATATATATATATATAAAACTATAAACTCATTTATTTATACCTACCTTTACAAAGTGACTCTACTTGACCTAACATTTGTGGTATGATTCAGATAACATTGACTCTGAAGAGGTGTATGATGACTGGGGCGGCGCCAGCGAGCAGCAGCGCATGTTGCTGGACAACACAGAGAGGCTGGAGCGCACTGGCAAGAACCTCACGGAAGGCTATAGGGTGGTGTTGGAGACTGAGCAGATTGGAGCTGCCGTGTTGCAGGACCTTAGTGTGCAACGGGAGAACATACAGCGATCTAGAGGGAGGGTGAGTGCTCTTTGAACTAACCAGCTGTATTATGTAGTTTCCGACCGACCATGTGATGGAGCAGCATCAATTCGCAAATGATACCCCTACTGGTGCGTCCATAGGCGGTGGTAACCGCTTGTCGTACCTTTGTTGCGGCTATATTTTTAGATGGCTGAGTTCTCCAGTCTGATTTGATAGCTGTGACCTGTCTCAAGTATCATGAAACCTGATAAGTATTACACATCGAAACATCTTGATCCCTTTGGAATTTAATATAAATAATAGTTTCTTCGAATAAAATGTACCTATTATAGAAATGTGAGGCACTTTGAGTTTGTAAAATGTATGATTGTATCCCACAGTTGCGAGAAACCGACGAGCAACTGAACCGAACGTCCCGCCTCATGAACACGATGGTGATGCGCGCCTTACAAGACCGCTTCATCCTAATAATGGTGTTCTTCATCCTGGGAGTGCTGCTGTGCTCAGGGTTGTACTTCTACGTCACCTAGCCCATAGTGCCCAGGCTCCTGCTCTATGGGTGGCTGTGTGTCGAACTGTTCTTCCTCATTATGGACCACTTGTTGTACTGGCTATATAGCGACCTCGGTCTACTGTTACTGCGCAGGGTCCAGCTAGTGGAGGTATACTTGGAGTATAGGGACTTTATCAAAATGCTTGTTAATGTTGCGTGAGTACTACTATAGTTATTTGTTTATTTATGCCTTCATGTACATGGCAAATGTAAGCTCAAACAGTTTAATCGTATACCTTTATCTACATTTGCCAAGACTTGTTTTAGTTTAAAGGACTGTGCTTATATCGTCACGCCGATTACTTCACAAGATAGACGGACGGAGTAGTGTCAGTTCTCTATTGACTTGATACTTTTCCGCTTCATCCATATTCATCAGTCTCTTCATACATATTACGCCATGTAATGTAACCATAAAAATATTGTCTACAAGTTATTATTGTGGGATATTAAGATAAAATTATACGATTTAAATTGATAACTTTTTATTCAGTTGGTTTACGTATAATGTGTCTATTCTATACAGTGTTTTATACGATTGAGGAGGCTAACAAGCATACGGTAAGTTATTACCGCCGCAATGAACATTGATGAGACCGACGGTATCGCTATCGGGAATCTTTTCACAACAAAGTATAAATGTTTATATTACTGTTCTGTGTATTTAAGTGTTGTTTCTCTGTGAATTAGTGATATATTTAACACGACTAGATTGTAAATGTATAAGAAAATTATTATACACGATTATATTGTACATAATCGTTTTTGTATTCTAGGTTTGCTTATGTAACATGTGTTATAAATGTGTTGTAAATATATGTAGGTAGGTTCATGTGAATGTGATGTAACTGGTTAAAACTAGTTTTCGCCCATTCACAATATCTTTTACAAAATCTGGATATGTCAATGCTATCTTAACTACGAAGTTTATCAATATCTGTTGAGCAATTTTAGTACGGTGAAATTTAATTCTGAATGCCCAGGAAAGTTTCATTTAGAACTTTTATATGTCAATACATATATGGATAATATAGCAATGAATTCAAATTAACTTTTGTATGTATACATGTATATTATGCAATATTGTAGTATAGTATGTAAGTGAGATGTAATAAATTCGAACGGTCATTAATATTAATACATATTTATTGCTCTTATAAATGGTTTGTGTGCTTATTTTAAACTTACTCCCAACCCAAGTAGATTATAATTTTCAGCTTCCAACCTAAATTTATAAGGATCTACTTTACTTAGAAATCTTAGCTGAGTCCATTGCGGAGTTAAGGGAATGCGGGAAAGGGAATAATGGTGGTATTAGACTACTAAAACAATAGATAAAATGTTTGTCTTTCTTCAGCGTAGTAGCACAGGCAAGACATCCGCTAGTTAATATTAAAAATTACCCGAAATGTACCAGTTTTTACTGAACCAAAGTACAGGGCTTAATCACACCGCGAGCTTTTTAGTAAAGGAAAATACCGAAAGAATAACTTAGTTCTGATAAGGAATTCTATAACGTAAGCTTGAAAGGTATCGACCGATTCCCCACCTGTCTCGCTTGCATCAAATATATCTTCGGGCAAATAGGGTGGGCATATTTATCTACTCCTACGAGGACCCTTGTGCGTAGGTGAGAGATGTATGAAAAATGCATGGACATCTTAAGTATAGTATTTAATAATAGTAACATCTCAACATAATATATTACATCGACTTTATAATCTTACAGTCCCACATTAGTAACAGTCTATCAAATGGTCAAATCGTGATTGTTATGTCACGTGCTCGGCAAATAAGGCTTTTAATTTTCACGGCATAGAAACTACAATTGCACACATGAAATTTCACACACTAGCTTTTAGTACATTAAAATAATATAACTATTTATAGTATGTGGTAAATAATTAATTTGTAGAAAATAATATTTTGTCATATGGTAATGCATCTCGACACACACATTTTTTATATATATTTAAAAATATATACTATTTGTCCCGCCCACTTTGCCCGCATGGGTGAAAAATAAAAGTCACGGACTCAGTGGCGCCACCTATCGGGTCCAATTGTGAATCTAAACCATTCTCGTATCCACCTGAAGAAGCACAGAAAATGTCATTAAAATCGGTCCAGCTGTTTATGAGGAGTTCAGTGACATTCACACGTACAGAAGAATTATATTCATTCACATTCATCAGTCTCTTCAAACGGTCCGGCTACTGGCATTTCCATCTTTGTTTCTTTAATGGATCTCTAAGTATATACAATAATTATTTGGGACAATTTCCGACAAATATATTATCCCAGTTAGAAAATTGTGTGGAGTAAGTAGTTCTATACAAAGATACATAAATCCATAGAGCATCCAACACGCGGTCATCATACCAATATTTGCGTCCTAGTCGAACAACACTAGACTCGAGCCGTCATGGTAAATAAAAAAAAGTTTTTTTTTAAATAACGACAGAGGAAAAATTTTTAGTTCTTTTCTGGTGCCGGAACTAGAGCAATAGAATCTGAATTCAAGCAGTTTATTGATTGGATTTTAGACTATGGCGCTTCATGCCTATATACCTCATAATCCGAGACAAACTAAATGAAACTTTATTAAAAAGCAGTAGGGCTTAGTTTCACATTGGTTCTGAATAGTCAAATTTGTACGTAAAATGTATGTCGAGTCATACTTGGCGACATGTTTAGATGTGGACACTGTTATCGTAATAATGATACCTATCCACGTGAGCGTAGTTTACTTATAAGGCGTCCGATCACGTGACCGTTTGGGGTTGTTCTTCGGGCGGCTCCTCTACGGGCTGTCCGAGGGACAGCAACCGCGTCTTGTATTCATTTAATTTTAACTCCTGCAAATGAAATTTAAACTTTAACATTAATGTTATAGGGTTCAAAGTTAGGTACTATTATTTTAGGAAGCCGTTAAGAGACAATTATTTAATTTGTCGCCCGTAGAGTGTGAGTAGAGAGCGAGTTCCGGGATCTTTTGCTACTTAACTATTAATAATGGTGAGACTAAAGGCCTCCAGACAGGCACTTCTAGATGCTAAGCAAGCACACTTTAGTTATGTTTGCTTGCCTGTGGGGCACGGACCTCGACTTAGGGCGTTGCTGGAATGTTAACTAGAGAGCTGGGCTGGTTGCTTTGAGGCATATCCTTATTAAGGTTATTTGCGCAATGTCATCTGATGAAAATCGGTTGCCGAATCCTATGAGCGCATCAAACATTGCCGACCTTAAGATATTGTTAGCCAATTAAGGAAATCTTAGTTTTAGAATAGAGGCGTGGTGGCCGAGTAGTTCGAGTAGTTGCCTGCGACAAAAGAAGGCAACTTCGACTCCCGACGGTACCTATGAGTTTTTCTGAACTAAAGCACAGTTTAGTATTAGTCACACCACGAACTTTACGTAAAGGAAAACATCGAGAGAAAACCTGCATACGTCTGAGAAGCAATTCAAAGGCGTATGTATATTCGTGCTTGAGTAACGGCGATGGACCATCCGTCACGTAGGCACTTAAATATATCTCTGGCGAAAAGTGGGTGTATGTGTAATACCTATACACTTCTCCATCCTCCCCAAGGGGACCCTTGTGGGAAGACGTGAGGCTATCTATATAGAGCCGGTAGTGACATAATTAAAGTTGTTCGTACCTGATCAGCGAGCAGCTCCAACAAGTCGTCGTGGTCCTTCCGGAGCCTGGCCAGGTCCCCGGCGGCGGCGGCGTGCGCCTGCCTGCTGAGCGCGAGGTCCCTGCCCTCGGCGGCCAGCTCGTGGCTGAGCTGCGCGAGCCTCTCCTCGCAGTCGGCGCGCGCGGCCGCCGACACCTGCGCCTTCAGCAACGTGTTCTCGTCCTTGAGCAACGAGTTCGATGCTATTGCCTCGTTCAATTCGCCCTGGAATTGACACATTGATATCCTTACGCCTTCCCATACGTAAGGGTCCCGAAGGGGTAGGCGGAGGTGTATAAGTAATACTGTTACGTATGTATGGAGCAGAATAAAATATGTTATTCAGAACACTGGTTTATTGATAATGACGCGCATATACATAAAAGCCCGCCAAAACAAATTGCTGACAGCTGTCATTGTAAGTAACCGCGCCAAGCCGAAAATCACTGACAGCCGTCAGGCAAGACCGTATACACATCAAATACCCACACGCCCACTTTCCGCCAGAGATATATTAGATGCCAACGCGACAGATGGCGAGTCCATCGCCTTTTCTTCTCAAACGTATACAGGTTTCCTCTCGTTGTTTTCCTTCACCGTAAGGCTCGTGGTGTGACTAATCACCGTACTTAAGTTCAGAAAAAGTCATTGGTACAGACGGGATTCGAACTTGCGATCTTTTTGTCGCAGGCAACTACTCGAACCACTCGGCCACCACGACGGACACATTGATACGAAGCAAAAACTTGATGCACTTTTTTACGTAAATTGCGCAGCCAGAGAAGTATGGAATTTGCCACAATTCAAATTTAAGTACGAATTAGTCACTGCAACGGGAAGATCGTAATTTTTAATCCCGACTGTAAAAAAAACGTAACAAGGAACGGTCTTCCAAAGGTACCTGCAGTGAGCTGTTCTGCTGCAGCAGTGCCTCCAGCTGCCCCATGAGCTCCTGCAGGCGAGCGTCCTGCTGTCGGATGAGGCTCTTGTACTGCTCGAGGGACCCGCTCTCGGGGGATCCCCGCTCGGCTGCCTCGGGCCCGAGGCCGTTCTCTGGCCGCGCTGACAGGCTTTGCGTAAGTACGCCTGGACAAAAATTATATCATTACTAGCTTATGCCCGCGACTGCGCCTGCGTGGAGTTCGGAAAAGAAGCTTATGTATTTTCCTGCTAGAATCGGTTTAGCCGGTATGCCGAGAAAGAGCATCATACTTTATAATAATAAGAACTTCGAATTTTCAGGATTAAAAAAAAAAGCGAATCCTGGGTATGTCAGAGGAAGTATGAAAATAGCTTGAATGCAGTCGAGATGCGATCTCTTCGAAAAATGTGCGGCGTAACGATATTAGATCGAATCCGCAATGAAGAGATTCGCAAATCAACTGGCGTGAATGAGGGCGTGATTGTAAAGATGAAGAAAGGCATGTTACGTTGGTTTGGACACATAGAAAGGATGAGTGAAGAAAGATTGACGAAACAGATATACAAAGCAAAAGTGTGTGCAAGAAGAGGCAGAGGAAGGCCACGTTCCAACTACCTGGATCAAATAGATCGGACTCTGAAGGACGGGAACGTTAAGAGTACTCGAAACCGACGAGCATGTATGAAGAGACTGATGAATGTGGACGAAGCGAAAGAGGTATGTAAGTCAAGAGAGAACTGGCGCTCTATACTCTCTGCCTACCCCGTTAGGGACTTGGCGTGATGATATGATGATGATGATGAAAAAAAAAAAGGAGCCTATGTCTTATTCCTAGGTATAAGCCATCACGATTTCAACTTTCAGCCAAATCGGTTCAGCCGTTTTGCCGTGAAAGAACCGCAAACATCCAAACTTACAATCTTTCACATTTATAATATTAAGTAAGAAGTAAGATGATACAGTGGAAGAAAAAGTGTCTATCATGATGTTTAGGGAGGTCAAGGAGGTTGCGCTGGACAGAAGCAAATGGAAGGAGTCGCCGACGAGAGCCCAGCCCTTAAATTTATGATGACAGTATTTAAAGCCGCCGGCATTGATGAATGAGAATGGAGGTCTTTAAATCTGGAGGGAACTGGCGTTCTACTCTCGCTGCCTACCCCGCGAGGGTCGCGTGATGATATGTGGGTATGTTAGTTACACTCGCTGCGCAATCACGGCTATCCATACATCTGTAAATTGCTTCTCAAACTTATGCAGGTTTCCTCACGATGTTTTCCTTCGCCGTTAAAGCTCGTAATAATATAATATATCCTCACGCCTTCCCACAAGGGTCCCCGAATGGGTGTATAGGTAATACCCACACACCCACTTTCCGCCAGAGATATATTTTAGGTGCCTATGTGACAGATGGCGAGTAGGTCGTCCGTTCCTCAAACACGACTATACAAACGCCTTTGAATGTCTTCTCAAACGTATGTAGGTTTCCTCTCGATGTTTTCCTTCACCGTTACGATCGTGGTGTGACTAATCACTGTAAGTTCAGAACTCACACAGTCGGGATTAGAACTAGCACTCTTCGTGTTGCACTGCACTTGAATCACTCAGCTGCCACCGGCTGCTCTGAGGCTGATAACGGGATATCCTCGTATCCTGTACTAAAATCACCCACCTTCCAAGACCTTGAACAGCTTGCAGAACTCGTAGTCAATGAGCACCTCGGCGGGCAGCTTGGCGCGCAACTGCGGATGCTTGGCCGCCGTGTTGTACAGCTCGTGCTTGCTCACTTCACTCAGCTTGGCCGTGAAGGTCTCCAGGCCTATCCTCTTCACCAGCAGCTGCCTCAGGGACTCCTTCGAGTAGTTCTCCACCGAGTCGTCGTTGAAGTGGATACAGATCGCCAGGAGGAACGCGGAGAGACCCTGTGACAGTTGGAAACAAAAAAATATATAGTATTTGCTTAGTGAGAACGGTTGTTGGTTAATTAGCCACTAAACACGGCACAAGGAGAGGTTTTTTATTATATTTCGTTTCGTGATTTTCGTTCGTTTGATTGAATCTAAATACATTTATCATGTTATAACAAATAGTCGTGGTGGCAGAGTGGTTCGAGCAGTTGCCTGCGACGCAAAGGTCGCAAGTTCGAATCCCGACTGTACCAATGAGTTTTCTGAACTTAAGTACAGTGATTAGTCACACCACGAGCTGAACGGTGAAGGAAAACATCGAGAGGAAACCTGCATACGTCTGAGAAGAAATTAAAAAGCGTATGTATAGTCGTGCTGGAGTAACGGCGATGGACTAGCCATCTGTCACGTTGGCACCTAATATACCTGTGGCGGAAAGTGGGTGTGTGGGTATTACCTATACACCTCTGCCTACCTTTCGGGGACCCTTGTGGGAAGGCGTGAGGATATATTATTTTATTATATTATTACAAGGTAAGTGATGAGTAACTTTGGGAAAAATTCTAAAGAACTGATACACACAGTTTTGAGAATGCGATGGTGTCGCCATTTGTCACGTTGATATATCTTAACGTGGCAAACAAGCAGACATTTGATGTTATCAATAGCTGAGTCCTCCACATTAACAAGGGTTACATTTAATTGCACATCTATAATTGCTCCGCTCCTATTGGTCATAGCATAATGTTTAAATATTTCATAGAGAAATGGGATGTTAAATTTTTTTTTCAAATCGGAGAACTAGTATTATTTGATATTAACGCTTTTAACCGAACAATCTTCACTTTTATAAAAGTATAGCTTTTAGTAGGTTTGTGACAATTCGTGTTACAACAGCAATGGGCGTAACAGAACAGCTTTGATGAAGGGCAGAGTGGTGTACCTGCAGCAGATACTCGTTGTCGTCGTGGTCGTTGGAGCAGGTCTGCGCCACGAGGAAGGCCACGCCGCCCGGCGCGCGAAGGAAGGCCGCCACCGCCGCCGAGCAACCCTCGCCCCACGTCGCCAGCAGCATCAGCAGCGCCACCTAGGGCCCGCTGCCTTACACTGCACTGCACTACACACTGCACTTCTCTACATGCGCGTGCACTAAGACGCGCCGGCAGGAAGGCTGCCGCCGCCGCCAAAATATATCTTCGGCGAATTGTGGGTGTCTGCTGTATTACTACAAATTTCTGCCTACCCTATCGGGGAGCCTTGTGGGAAGGAATGTTGTTATACTTAAAATATATAGATCAAAGACCGGACTGTCAAGAGTAGTTGAAACCGGCGTGAGGGTATGAAGAGACTGATGATGGATGAGGAGGTTCAGAGGAAGCATGAAAATAGTCTAAGAGCAGTTGAGATCCGTTCCTTTCGTATCTAAAAATGTACTAAAAATATTACAAAAAACTAAATGA